>JAVKPL010013112.1:0-69827 GCA_032173675.1 Gastrolobium villosum | reverse complement strand
AACAAAACATTCAAAACATGGGGATCATATGAACGGATTTTGAAACAAAACAATCAAATAATAGTAGCATCGTTAATTTCATAAAAAAAAAATAGAGATAATGAAAGACTTGAGCTGAGAAGATTTATTAAAATTGAGAGAGAATTTTTTTCATTGGGATACAGATGAGGCCATGAGGGTTTGTTAAAATTGATAGAGGAATAGCAATAGAAATAAAAAAGATTTGTTAATATTGATAGAGGAATAGCCATAGGAATAAAAAAAGATTGAGTATAGTGTGATATCTAATGGTGTGATGAGAAGTAATTTTATACTGTACAATTTTTAAAACAAATAATTTAATAATATTAACAAATTTTTATTTTATATGTATATTAAAAAAAAAATTCTTAAAATTGGGGGGGGGGGCGGTGGCCCCCCTAGCCCCTCCCTAGCTCCGCCATTGCTCAAATATATTCTCTAAATTTAATTCTAAATACAGTTTTTAATTTTTATTTTATTTTTTACAAAACAGACCTTATCAAATAAATTTTTTTATTCTAAAAATTAAAAACTTATTTTTAACTGGGCATAAGTCTCGAGCTCCAAAAGCCAAGTTTCAGTTCAGGTTCTTCGAACTGACCATGTCTGCTCCAATATTGCCACTTTACCATCAAACTTAAGTTTCTCAATTTGCAGCTTAACTAGCTTTATCGTACAAAATTTCTAACCTGGACCACAGCGTGCCAAGGTGTCCGTCATAATCTTCATGAAAAGAATGGTATGGTAGTGACAGGACACCCAAGTGACCTTAAAGTCCTAATTAAATTTGCATCTACGAAACCACCAAAAATAAAATAAAAATGCAACTACTAAAACTGATGGCTTTAATTGGTCAGCGCCACTCTTAGTATTCAATGCAGTTTTTATTTTATTTTTTATTTTACAAATCTTATGTATTTTTTATGGGAGATAATTTTATTCGAAATGTGTCTAGGATTAAGAATTTAAATCCTTTCAAAAGATAATATTGAAAAAGATTAAATATATACTCTCATTCTCACTCATTCAGTTCTCATATGCTAACTAAACTACATATATAGTTGGCAATTTGAGTGGACAATTCATGTTAGATCAACCAGAGTTAGATTTGAATATGAATACCCTTGATTCAAAAACAATATAAGAATAGTTATTTGGGTCAAAATCCTTGACATTAATATGATTATTATTTTTAGGATATTCTAATCAATTCACCGACCGGTGACTAGTAGGGGTATAAATATATAGACTAAACTAGATTAGGTTTGGACTTAAATAGGTCAGGTTTGTATAAAAATCATTAAGTCTGATCTAATCTGTTAGTCTGTAGGCCCAAAATTACAAGCCTAGCATGACCTATATTTAAAAAATAAAATTCTTGGTCTAGACCTGTTTAAGCCTATTAAACATTCAATAATTAAAAGAATAACTAAAATAATATTATTTTATTATTCAAATTATTAAAATAAATTTTATTTATTTTATTTAAAATAAAGAATATGATATAGGTCGGTCTATAGGCTTATAAGTCCGACATGTACAAAAAAGCACATGGCCTGTTTTCTAAATAGATTTTTTTAAAAGACTAGGCTGTTCTATTTTACTATTTGTAATAGGTCAAGTCTGGCCTAATACAGGTTACGCCCCTAGTGACTAGTATGGTTCAAGATAAGTCCCAAAATTAAGATTTTAAACTCCTTTCAAATATGATACTAGAGAGAATCGAACACATGTAATGCTGATTGATATCATATAATGTAAGTAATTCACTACTTTTACTTTTTGAATAAAAAATAGATAAATAAAAATGGAATAAACGAGATAAATATGTAATTATTTAACTGTTCAACTTAAACAGGTTAAATAAATATGAAAAATTCATAATATGAAGATGAAAAGTTGTCACCATTAATTAATAATAAATGTAGAAAACAAAGAGTGTTGTACAAGAATCTACCCTGTTCACAATATCAATTTTTGAATTCAGGATTTTAAAAGCTATGAAATGTATTATCCTTCTAATGTAGTGGTATTAACTTCTACTTACTTTCTTACGCATCAAAATATCAATTTTCATACCCAAAAAAATGTTAAGATGATTAACTAATTAATATGATAATAATCCCGCTCTTTGGAAAAAGATCTAGCTTAACAAGACGTACTATAGTCTATATGTGAACTTTTGATGAAATAAAAACATAGCTATCTTTTACCAAAAAAAAAAAAAACATAGCTATCTCTTGTACATGAATTAACACGATTGAAAGTTGAGACATAATAAAACATGCTGGTCTTCCCATTTCGTTGTCTTTTTTTTTTTTTTTTTTTTTTTTTTTGTATATTTGCATTTCTCTTTAGCAAACAATATGTTTATGGGTTTTATGTTTATTATTTTACATAACTTTACTTTCCTACACACACATTAAAGATTAGGGTTCACATGTTTTTCTTTCTCGTTCATCATTCCACTTTCTCTCTCCATTATTGTGAGTGTAGGAAGCTACACTTGTATTATGTGTCACATGACATTAATAAAACTATGTTTATAACTCAAAATGATTCGTTGGCACAAAAGGGAGGAGGAGGATGAGAAAGAATTGTAACATGTTTCTATTATTGGCCGACCTTAATTCAACATGTTTTTCTCTTCTCCTCTTTTTTTTTTCATTTTGAGTCAATCAACATATTTTGTGCAATCATCATAGGAAAGGAGATGAGCGGATAGTCAATGTTGCACTCGATTTGGTCAACCCACAAAGAAGTAGTCAACCACTTGGGCTCTCGTGGGGCCCAATCCATCCAACACAATCTTTCTCGCTAATAGTGGGATATGAACCATATGGTGATGATCCACTTGCTCCACAATCACCTCAGATACAATCCTTACTCAGTGAGTCATTGACAACGAGTCAACTCACACTAAAACTTCATACCTCGGTTATAGCTCAAACAATCTTCGACGTTAGATATAAAATCATTATATATTTTCGCTCTAACAGTTTAAATTTTTAGTTGATTCATGTTATGGTGTGAGAGTTTAGCATCACATATATAAATAGTTGAATTTCAATACAAAATAGATGAATTTGTGTATTATTTATATTTTAAGTTGAAATGGTTCTTGTATGATATTTTCACTTAGGATTTAGTATTTTTTCTTGTAATTTGAAATAAAGTTATCTGCGGTAAACTTTTGAGAATAGATAAGACCCTCTTAGGAGAAAAGGAAGACAAAAAAGGGAGTTCACTTAGGAGATAAATTTATCCCCAATCTAGAAGAGAAATAATAAATCATTTCATTTAATAATTGAAATTTTTGAGATAATTTATAATGAGAAGAATCAACTTACATTAGTATAAGTTTAAAAACTCTTACATACTTTGGTAACGTTGATTTTATTTAATTACATCAAATAATTCTAATTTATTAAAATATAAATAGAAGGGGAGGGATTTATTCCAGAATGTAAAAAGTAAGAAATTCTACTCAAGAAATTAGTAATTAAAATAAATATAATTTAATAAATTACAATAGTCAAATATATGAAGATTAACAACTAAGATGGAGAAAAAGATTTCTTATTTTTATATCAGAGTCAACACATCCTTTCCCTAATAGAATTAATGCTAAATAATAGTGTAAATATTTTTACTAAGGGGACATTTGGTAAAGGATAAAAAAATTTATCCCAGAATCATGAATCCTAGAAATATGGTAGGAAAATCAGTTTTTCAAAAATATTACTAAAAAACTATTGATGGGTAAAAAATAATACGGAGTTTATTGAATAGATCTCCTTATTCTTGTCAGTTTTTACACCTTTTCTTTCTTCTATTTTCCCATCAATCCAATGGGTGGTATTTTTGGATGAAATTTTCATTCATAATTTACACACAAAATGATTTTCGGATAAATTACTTCCCTGAGTACATTTTTTAAAATATGATACTAAATATCTGCTATACACGAACACTTCTTACAAAATTTACGTGACACGCTCGGACAAGCGTCCGACACGTGGTCAACGCTCGGACACGTTCCGACATGCAGTCAATTTTTTCGGCCATGCGGTCAATGCTCGGACATGTTTTTTTTTTTTTTAAAACCTTAATTTTATTTTGTTAACTAAATATAAAAGAAATAATTTATAAATTAATTTTTGTCTGTTATGAAATTTGACATAAAAAATTAAAAATTATTTATATTTATATTTATATTTATGTTATGAAATTTAAATATTTGATTTATTATATGACTTATTATAGACTCTTATATGTATTAAATATAAATTATATTATATATATTAAATTTTTTATTTGATATCAAAACGTGTCCCTACGTGTACAAATATGATATTTTGTAGAATTAACGTGTCGGTGTATCGTGTCGTATCCTGTATCCGTGTCCGTGATGAATATGATCTTCTTAAAAATTCACCCTCATCTTCTCGTGGTTATCTAAAAAATTCCGCCTATATAATTTTTGCTGACTCAGAGTATAGCCGTAAAGGTAAAGGGGACCCATCCAGAATCCAAAAGGACGAAAAAAAACAAAAAAAAGCTCTATTGCGTAATATTGGAACCTTATGAGGGCATTTTCCACCCCCAACTTGTATTAAATACAGCACCAGAGATTGCTTCATCTTCCATTCAGAGAATTGTCAAAAAAAAAGAACTTCTCAGTTTTAAGCTCAAAGCTAAACTTAAGCAGTCACCAAGGAAAGCCATGGGAAATTGCTTAGTTCTACAAGAAAACATGGTAAGGATCATGAAAACAGATGGGAAAATTCTTGAATACAAAAAAACACCCATCAAAGTCCATCAGGTTCTGAATCAATTTCCTACCCATGCAATATCAGACTCACTGCCAGTACTACACCATCTTGACCCCAACACCACACTTCATAACGGTCAATTATATTATCTGGTGCCTCTGCCACATCCTTCACCAAAAGCTACGAAGAAGAAGGTGAGGTTTGCTGAACCAGAAGTAGCAGAAGGTGCTCGTGAAAGTGGCGTGGTTAGGATTAAGCTTGTTATTAGTAAGCAAGAACTGCATGATATTCTGCAAACGGAAGGGATTTCTATTAACGAGGTGTTATCTCTAGTTCATGGTGAAAAGGGATTTGATGGTCAAGATGAGTGTGAAGAATGTGACGATGGTTCTCAAGGGTGGAAACCAGCGTTAGAAAGCATCGCTGAAGTAAACTAGCCATATAGATATATGTATATTCGAAGTTTTGATATGGTAGTGTCGATGCATCACAGGATATATGTATATTTGAAGTTTTTAGCTGTTTTTTTTTTCCTAAATAAATACATTATATGGTTTACTTACCAAAAAAATATTACATAATATTTAATATGATAATATATTCATATTATCATTTTTTTCACTATCATCTATTATCATTCACTATAACTATGTATTTCAGTGAGTACATAATTATAATATTAGAGTTTTTTTTTTCAAAAACTTTCCAAAAAAAAAATGATAATCCAAAGGTTATTGGAAATTTGTGAAAAAGAAGTAATAGTATGAATATCCTCCTCATATTTAATTATCGCCAAAACAATAAAAGTTTTATTTTTTCTGCATATTTTAGAGCTCGAACATATCAATGATTAAGGTGAAACAACGTGAGAGTTGATTTATATGTTTAGTGGTATAAAAGTTAAATAATTATGGATGAACAAATAGATTAGGACCAATAATATCAGTTAATTTTCTTAATTTTACTCTTTTTGTTTATTTTCATTCAAATAATCCTTGTGAAGAGCTGGGGGGCATGCAGCAAGAATAGCAACAGAGTGCGCGTTCCATATATGACAGCCACATGACATGACCAGACATGTGAGCAATGTTATTAAAACCGGTCCGGTCATTGACCCGGTCGAATTACTGGGTTAATGGGTCACTGGTTCAACCAGTAGGTCACTGGTTCAACCGCATGACCGGTCATTATATGCAATTTTATAATTTATATTAAAAAATTATAAACATACTCAAATATCTATAAAAAATAATTAAAATTTCAAATATTTTAATATAAAAAATAATAAATCACTTATTATTATCCAACAAAGGATGAAACAAAAATATAATGATCGTGATACGGGGCTTTAAGTTCAGAAAATGACATTTCTAACTATAAATCAAATCAATTTTTTTTGCATATTGCATAATTGAGATAATATTAGTATTATAAATACATAACTTATGTAAGTCAATAAGTAAAAAAATATTCAAAAATGTCCATTATGATTTATTTTAAAAAAAAAAATCATAAAATTTTTTTTGTGACCGGGCCGGGTCATCGAGTCACCGGTTTTCATTAAAATCGGCCGGGTCGGACCGGTTCTGATGCATAACCGGTCCGTTGCTTGAACCGGACCGGTTTACCGATTCCCGGGTCGACCCGGCCGGGTCGGTCCGGGTTTAATAACATGTGAGCCTTTCATCTTCCATCCCGATCCATTAGAAGACTAGCAACAGAAATAAATTAAAAAAAGAAGAAAAAAAAAAGATGGGAATGTTAAGTATGCATTTATCATAGATTTTAAAAGCTAAAACCATGGCATAGGAGAATTAATCGAGAAAATATGATTATAATTATGTGTGTTGCTATTGCTTCTTACTGGTGACAGTAGTGGAATTTCACATGATTACGAGCACTAGAAACACAATTTGATGACACAGGTCAACTTCTAATAAGTGTCTAAATCTGACGAAAGAGCGGTCTTCCATTTTTATCATATGCATCTATGTGATTCGATTTTCTTTGCTAAATCAAAATGAAGTAAAAATAAAATCAGTTTTTAGAAATGGATTGGTTTATTAATTAAGTTCAGTTTTAAACTGGTGTTCATAATTAGTTCGGTCTTCCATTTTTTAAAATTAATTTTTTTAAGTGTAGTATTTTTTGTGATTTTTTTGCAGACCCCTAAAATTGGTTTTTGAGCAAGTTTTAAACCCAAATGAAAAATATAAAAATATTGAGGAAGTTTTTTTAAAAAAATATATCACAAATTTGAAAGAAAAAAAAGCAATAAAAAATTAAAAAAAAATAAAGTGAAAATAAGAGAGGAAATTACATAAGAGATAAAATAAAAAATAAAGATGAAAAAGAGAGAAAAAAAATAAGAGAAATAAAAAAAATAAGAGAAAACAAAATTTTGGTTCATGGTTTTTTAAATCAGTTCGGTTCATGTACTAAAAAAAATCAATTTGGTTGAAGAACTACTTTTTTTAAATTAATTATTTGAAGTAGGGGAGGTTATATTTACAACCTATTTTCATTTACAACCATATCTTAACCATTGATTTCCGTCAATCAACGGTTATCATTTATTGTGAATTAATAATTAATTAATAAATTTGATTTGCTAAAATCTTAACCGTTGATTGACGAAAATCAACGGTTAAGATATGATTGGAAGAGATTATAGATGAAAATAGGTTGTAAGTATAATCTTCCTATTTTAAGTATATTTCAGTTTTTTTTTGGTGAAAATATTTCAGTTTAATTTTTTAATTCTTTTGCACAACTCCCGAATTAACAGTAAGACTAATAATATACACTTATGGGCCCCTATTTTTCTTTTTTCTTTTTCCTTTTCTTTTCAGTTTTGTTCAGAACCATAAAATGCTGAATGTTATGTAGTTGATTAACAAAATTAGGCTTTGGGCAGCCAACCATAAAAACCAGGATTGTCTTTACCACCAAAGAGTGAAACAAATAACTGATCACATTTTTTTTTATAATTGCTTCGAGTTGTATATACATTTTTTTTTAATCTTGAGACAATAGGTATTAGATATATGGGTGTAGTTTCTTTTAATATACCTGTTTGCATGGGATGTTTCCCTCATTTAAGTTTGTTACAATTCTGTTACATGGGTTAGCTTCTTTGTATTTTGTTAGTTTGTTGCTTGTTAGTTTGTTAGACCTTCTCTCTATATAATGATAGAGAGGTCTCTGTAATTCATTTGATTCAATAATACAAAACCTTTCTTTCTCTCTCTCTTCTCTCTTCCTCTCTCTCACTCGTCCATGACTTCTCTCAAGAACTCAAAGATGGTATCAAAGCTCTCTTTCTGAGGGCCTGATCCATTGGTGTGCTCTACCATGTCTTCCGCATCGAACAACACTTCAACAGAGAACAATATTCCAGCCTCTTCTAGATCGAACAGAGATTCAACACAAATGGAGAATCGCTCACCACTTCTTTTCAATCATCAGATCACTGTGAAGCTCGCTGAAAACAACTATTTGTTCTGGAATCAAATAGTCGAACCTATTATCACCTCACATCAACTCCATCGTCATCTGGTTAATCCAAAGATTCCTCTACAATTTTTGTCTGATGAAGATCGTGCGAATGAGATCCAAATCCTGAGTATATACAATGGATTACTCAAGATTCGATGTTGTTGTCTTGGCTTCTATCAACAATCTCCGAATCTGTTGTTAATGAGATTCTTGGAGTCAAATATGCGTATGAAGCTTGGGACAAAATACACAAGCTCTTTCATGGAATAATGAAGTCTAGATCTAGTCAGTTGCGTTCGGAATTAAGAACCATAAGGAAAGGGAATAGATCTGCAAAAGAATACTTGTCTCGAATCAAAAGTCTATGTGATTCGCTAAAGGCTATAGGTAATCCGATCACAAATGAGGATAGAACAGATTACATACTGGAAGGTCTTCCAGTCGAGTACAATGCCTTTGTGACAACTGTTCATGGAAGAGAAAATCCTTACTTTATTGAGGATTTAGCTATAGAGTTAATGACACATGAACAAATGCTATTGAAGCAGAGTGAATCTCTTATTGACTCTGTCACTGTAAACGTTGCTCAAAAACAGAACAACACGTCTGAAACAACTCCTCTGTTTGCCCCTGTTTTAGCGAATCAAGAACAGAGCACTGGTAAGGTCTCTGAACAGCATGCTTTCGTCAATAATCTTTGTTCTAATGACTTCAACAGAGGACGAGGACGATATATTGGAAGAAATAATAGAGGTCGAAGCCGTGGAAATAGACAAAATGTCTATTGTCAGCTCTGTTACAGATACGGTCACAATGTGAGGTCTTGCTGGCATCGTTTTGATGAAGACTTCACACCCACACTTCCACCTCCACAGAGTTCTTCGAATGGTCAATTTTTTGCTCAGAATCAGACTCCACAAGTTCAACAGAGAAGTTATCAATATATTCGACCTGAATATCAGTACGTTCGTCCAGCTATTTCTGCACCTCAGGCTATGATGACCGTTCAACCAGGGTTGCTTCCAACTCCTGCTTCTTCTCCAGCTATTGAATGGTATCCAGACTCAGGTGCTTCACATCATGTTACTTCAAACCCAATGAATTTGATTCAGAGCCAACAACTAAGTGGTTCTGATCAGGTCATCATTGGTAATGGGCAAGGTTTGAACATTAGAGCAATTGGATCTTCAAGTTTTCTGTCACCTTGTGATTCTAACACAAGTTTGCATCTTAAAAATCTTTTGTTAGTTCCTTCCATTATGAAAAATCTTATGAGTGTCAGTCAATGTGCCAAAGACCATTGTGTGTATTTTGTGTTTCTTCCCAACGTTTGTTTTGTCAAATCACAGGTGTCTCATAACATCCTTCTTCGTGGAGTGCTTGGAGATGATGGTTTGTACAAATTCTCAGACATCTCTCTTCCTTTGACGTCGGCTCCTTCCAGTCAATTGTCTCCAACGTCTGCTGCCTTTTCACAATGTAATCATGTTCATAGTGTCAATAAAATGGACAGTCACACTGGTCAGTCTGTGTAATAGTGATAGACAGTCATGTATGTCTTCTGATTCTGCATTTTTCCTATGGCATTGTCGTTTGGGGCACCCTAATCATGTAACATTGACTAAGGTGCTTCACTCTTGTAACATTCCTGCTTCAAATAAAGTTGTCAGTGAATTTTGTTCCTCTTGTTGTCTTGGTAAGGCTCATAGACTCCCCTCATATCCCTCATTGTCTCAATATGATACCCCTTTTACTCTTCTTTATTGTGACCTTTGGGGACCAGCTCCTTTTACATCAACCATGGGATACACTTATTACTTGTCTATTGTTGATGCCCATACCAGATACACTTGGATTTATTTACTGAAACAAAAATCAGATGCTTTCTCTACGTTTAAGCAATTTCATTCATTGGTCACAAATCAATTTCAGTTACCTATTAAGGCCTTACAAACTGATTGGGGTGGGGAATTCCGATCCTTTACTGATTATCTTAAACTTCATGGAATTGCTCATAGAGTTGCATGTCCACACACTCATCATCAAAATGGTGTTGTTGAACGTAAACATCGTCATATTGTTGAAACTGGTTTGACATTACTATCCCATGCTTCTTTACCACTAAAGTTCTGGGATTATGCCTTTCTTTCAGCAGTATATTTAATAAACAGATTACCCACTGCATCTTTACATTTTGATGTGCCTTACACTAAGTTGTTTAAGCAAAAACCAGACTATCAGTTTCTTAAAACTTTTGGGTGTGCTTGCTTTCCCTTTTTGAGGCCCTACAACAGATACAAACTTGAATTTCGCTCTCAAGAGTGTTTATTTCTTGGCTACTCCACAAGTCACAAAGGTTATGTCTGTTTAAGTAAAGAAGGTAGAGTCTATGTTTCCAAGGATGTTTTATTCAATGAATATAAATTTCCTTATCATTCTTGGACTGACACAAATATTAGTCCTATTCCTCCAATCATTCCTGTTTCTGCACATATTCCTCTTGTCTCCTCTTCTTGTCCTACTACCACTCCAATTAGTCCTCCTTTGTCTCCTGTTCACTCTCACTCCTCTCCCTTGAGCTCTCCTTTGCCTTCCACCTCACAATCTGATTCTTCTCCCTCTTGTCACAGCCCTCTTCCTGTTCAAACTGTTCAGTCCTCTCCTGGTCTCTCATCCTCTTCCTCCTCTTCTTCTTCTGTCTCTGAATATGTTCCTCCTAACTCATTACCAATAATTTCACCTACTCATTCTATTCAAACCAGATCAAAGACAGCAGCCAGATCCATTGCTCTTCTTGCTCATATTGAACCTTCTACTGTGAAACAAGCTCTACACAGTCCCCCTTGGTTTGAAGCCATGAAGGCTGAATATAATGCTTTAATGACTAACAATACTTGGACTCTTGTGACTCTACCTCCTGACAGGGATTTCATTGGCTGTAAGTGGGTGTTTAAAGTTAAAGAAAATCCTGATGGTTCTGTGAATAAATATAAGGCTAGACTTGTGGCTAAGGGATTTCATCAACAAGAAGGTTTTGACTACAATGAAACCTTCTCACCTGTTGTTAGACCTGTCACCATTCGCATAATGCTTACTCTTGCTCTCACTTACTCCTGGGCAATTCGGCAGTTGGATATTAATAATGCTTTTCTAAATGGTGATTTACAAGAAGATGTCTACATGTCTCAGCCTCCTGGGTTTGAAGATTCTGATAAGGGATTGGTTTGCAAGCTCAATAAAGCTTTGTATGGCCTTAAACAGGCTCCTAGAGCATGGTTTGATAAGCTAAAGGGTGCATTGGTTCAGTTTGGGTTCAGATCAAGCTGTTGTGACCCTTCATTGTTTATTTCCAAGACTTCTACTCACTGCACCTACATCCTTGTATATGTTGATGACATTATTGTGACTGGTACTGATGTTTCTTATATTCAGCATCTGATTCAGCAGCTTCATTCTCAGTTTGCATTAAAGGATCTTGGCACTCTTGACTACTTCCTTGGTGTGGAGGTTAAGCCTCATTCTTCTGGTGGCCTGGTGCTGTCCCAGTCTAAGTATTTGCGTGATTTACTCACTAGAGCTGATATGTTTGATGCTAAAGGGATTTCTTCTCCCATGCCTTCACATTGTAAACTCTCACGGTTTGGATCACACTATTTTTCAGATCCTCATCTATACAGATCAATTGTGGGTGCTCTTCAATATGCAACAATCACTCGCCCTGAGATCAGTTATGCTGTTAATAAGGTTTGCCAATTTATGGGTCAACCTTTAGAGGATCACTGGAAAATTGTGAAGAGAATTTTACGATACTTAAAAGGGACTATTACCTATGGCCTTGTTCTTAAAAAGGCGAGTTCTCATCTTCCCTTTACCCTCACTGCATACTGTGATGCTGATTGGGCAAGTGATCCTGATGATAGGCGTTCAACTTCGGGGGCAGCACTCTTCTTGGGTCCTAATCTTGTTTCTTGGTGGTCCAAGAAGCAAACTCTTGTAGCAAGGTCCACAACAGAAGCTGAATATCGAAGTTTAGCACTTGCTTGTGCAGAAATCTTGTGGATTAAGTCTCTTCTTTGTGAATTACAGGTTTCTTTGGATACTCCTCATGTTTTCTGTGATAACCTTAGCACAGTGGCTCTCTCTCACAATCCTGTTCTGCATGCCCGCACAAAGCACATGGAACTGGATATATTTTTTGTTCGTGAGAAAGTTCTTGCAAATGAGATTATTGTTCATCACATTCCTTCTTCAGATCAGCTGGCAGATACATTGACAAAGCCTCTTCCCTCTGAACGTTTTGCTCACTTAAGAACCAAACTCAGTGTTCTTGACTCAGTGACTCAAGATCCCTGAGTTTGCGGGGGTGTATTAGATATATGGGTGTAGCTTCTTTTAATATACCTGTTTGCATGGGATGTTTCCCTCTTTTGAGTTTGTTACTCTTCTGTTAGTATTCTGTTAGTTTGTTACTTCTTGTTAGTTTGACCTTCTCTCTATATAATGTTAGATAGGTCCCTGTAATTCATAAGTTCAATAATACAAAAACCTTTCACTTCTCTTTCTCTCTTCTCTCTTCTTCTCTCTCTCTCTCACGTCCATGGCTTCTCTCAAGAACTCGAAGAAAAAACATGTCACACTTAAAGATCCAAAGATGTGGATTCTTACCATCAAAGGACGGAATCTCCATTTTCACCGATCGTAAAGCAAGACGTTGCTCATTCCCCTGAGCCATAGTCGATTGAGGCGGAACGTGCACATGCGCACCGGAAGAATGCGTACCAGTCTGCGACGGTTGAAGATCGCGAATCCTCTCATCAATTGCATTGAAACGTAGCTCAAAAAAACTAGTGAGACGCACTTCCATAGCCTCGGTCGATTGATTAATGTGCTGGAGAAGATCAGCACGAGTACTTTGTAACTCATCAGCAATATCTTGTACCCTCATGATGCTTAAGATCAAAAGCAATGAAAGCACCAAATGATGCGTGAACAGAGAAAGAAACTGAATAAGAGACGTTTTTATTATTCTTCTATATCCAAAACAGATTACAGACCCCCCTACTTATACAATGATACTTCCTTCTTACAACTATATCCCCAAGCAGTTACTAACAACCTCCTAACAACCCTAACTGACTAACAACCCTCCATAACAACCCCCCCTATATTACACAACTACCCCTTCGATACCCAAGGTCTACTGCCCTTCCTTATACGAAATCTTTCATCCACAACAGAGGCTTCACTTGATGACCCGAGCTGGACCGTGTGCACCTCTTCCCCTCCAATACTGCATCAATCTATTTAGAATGTAACTGCACATTTCAGTTTTGTTTTTAAAGGAAACAGAATATATAACCTACTTTTTTTAGATGGCACACCGAAACCCGATAGATTTCTGCTATCATTAAGGTCACAAGACCATGCTTAAGATAAAATACAATAAATTCTCGACAGTCAAAACCATAAGCCAACTCATTTATTCAGGAAATTTTCAATGTATAAAACTATAAAACCAGAAAACTGATATTCAGATGCAAAGTTGTCTATTCCAGCACACTTTCCAGTTAATAAAAAAAATACAAATACAGATATTACATGACAAGAGGCAACAAGAAAGAGTTCCACCAACCAACCAGACCTTTCAATGCATCTCCATTGTCATTTCCATAGAAAATGCCACTAATACAACATCTTCTAAATATCATCTTATTCTCAGTGAGGGTGCCTGTTTTGTCAGTCAAAATGTACTCGACTTGTCCCAGGTCCTCGCTTATCGCTGTACTGCCACACATGACAAACATCATTCATAAGAAAAATATGCTAAAGTACTAGTTCCTCAAGTAGTTAGTAAAGAGGATCCCAACCACTCACTTTGCTGCATGGGATGGAATACTAGTCTCTAGGTCAATCATCTGATGATCCCAGTCAATAAACTTTGCATACAAGCTCTTCATCAAATCCAGAGATACCTGCCAGAGAAGGAACAGTTGGCTGCATCAATTTTAGAAATCTCAAAATATTTACACAAGCTTGAAATAATCCAAAAGTAACTGATAATTGGTATTAGCACTGTAATTATCAGTCAAAGATGACAATTTTTGTAAGAATTTGTTTTAATGATATCCTTTTACTTAGTATGAGAGGTCAACAATGCTCTTCCCTTATATTATGGCTGTTTTTAGAATGACAACAGAAATGACAAGCATGTTGAATCATATAATGTACTATAATGCCAAAACTTAGACCACCAGCTCACCTTAATTGAAATGGGTATCATGATGGAACAAAGAAGCTCGAACCGCAAAGGGATGATCAATAGTTCATACCAAGGGCCTTCACGAGGGTAAAGAACATACCATTGCTTTAAAAAAAGAAAAGAAAATGAGGATCCACCTACATTCATCTCGAGGATAACATTCAAAACATGGAAACTTAAAAGAGAGCAATTACAGATAAGGCGTTAAAACATTGCAAAAGCTTAAACAGAAGTATGATTGAAAAAAACAATCCTTCAAAGATAGAAAAGCAAAATAAAATGATGGAAATTACAAATTTAGTGGCTGCAGTAGAGAAATACCAGGATGCCCTGGCATCCATTAAAACAAGGACTGAAAGACATTTATGAGAATTATTTTTTTAAAATAAACCAAAGGCCTTCTTCATTGAGTGTACAATTTACACTCAAGCATATCGTCTACATGAAACACAAAGGAAGAAACAAACCAATCCAACCTACTATTATAGAAACAAAATAAAAATTGCAAACGTTGCAAGCTCCCTCCATGGAAGCACAAATTAATGAAAGGACAATATAGCAATAAACAAGTAACAAAGACGAGTGATCATATCCTAACAGGTATAGGATTTGATACAATTACAATAAGAAACTTGAGTTCAGAAGTTGTGAGTTGTGACATACTTTCTTAGCTTCTGTATCCTTCCAAACATTACCCGCTATGCCAAGAACAATGACAACAACAATTTGGAAAATAAATATAGCACCAGTCAACTTGTCAATCATGGCATCCATAGCAGTGAGCTTTGGTTCTGGGATACCTCTACTCATGCCCAGTTTGGTTTCATTGCCTGAACAAATATAACGTACCAGAAAAAAATTTTATACTTTTGCTGAAAAAGTATATGGTTCGAAGAGTTTAATACATGTAAAACATAGACTTGCCTGTGTACACAGCCACTCCACATGCCCACTCAGTGTTTCTCAAGTAACATGACTGAAGAATTGTGTTTTTAATGGTTAAAGGGCATATATCATTATCAATAAATGGCGGGAACAACCGCATGTTTGCATCAAATCTTCTGATGTCTTTATCTGGACTGGGACACTCAATTACACCCTAGACATACAAAAAAAGAAAAAAAAAAATGAGATAATTAATTAGTTGTTCTATATAATCACTTTTGACAGTAAACTTCTAACAATTCTACCATCTATAATTACTTTTAGATAAAAACTTGCCTTAATTTTGTGCAATAGTTCAACATCGATTCCCATGCAAGCAGAAGGTAAGACCCGTGTCTTCAGATCAGTTTCACCATCCAGTGCAGCAGTCTGAAAAATATGTCAAATGTTGCTTGAAATGTGTATAATATGAATTATGTTTTTCTTTCCACAAAAAGAGGAAAGAAGAGAAAGGATAATGGAGGAATTATGTTTTCTGCAATGCCACAGAGAGAGAGAGGACCAATATTAGCACGTTTCATGACATAATTACCTCTATATAGCAAACTCCTTGAGGATCAGAGGTGCCAATCAAAACAAGGTCACAAGGCACTTCGTCATTTTCACGTAGCCATACTATATTACCTACATGTACATCCTGGGCTTGGATCTACAACACCATCAATGCAACCACCCCCACCCCCCAAAAAAGAACATTAGATATACTGATGTAAAGGAAAACACCATACTTTTAAACGATAAAGCTTATGTAACTCTTACTAACTACAACATGAAAAGCAGACCAAGTTGTATGCAGGCTAAGAAGTAGAAGGCTGAAGTCTAAATTACTTAAATGGCAAAATCGGGTACTTGGCCATATATCTAGTTAGAATCAAAATGTCGTACATATTAATGCTTCAAGCAGGTCTTAAGGATTATTGGTCTTACTCTTACAGATAAATTTGTCTCTAGGTTCTTACAGGTAAATAATAATGATGCATAAGAATGTGCTCACGCAGTCATGATCACGTAATGATTTTCAGCATGATAGTGAACAATAAACACGGTGCATGTTGCCAATGAATACATTCACTCAACGCTGCATGCTAGAGTAAAAATATCTGTAGTTGGGTGCTGAATGCAGTCACTCATTGTTGCTTCTGGCCTCATTCATTACAATGAAGAAACAGTGGGAGGCAACCCGTATCAATGTTAAACCACTTCCCTTTCTTTAGTCCTACTGTAGTCCTTGTATGTCTTATAAAATAAAAGCAAAGTTTCATTTTATAGTATATCTATAAGAATATAAAGGAAAAGTTAACATGCAATTAATCATTAAAAGAATAGACCAATCAAACATATACTAGTGTATGAGCTTTTTAAACAAAACTAAAAAAAGAGAAAATAAAGTTAGAGAAAATACACAGGATGCATATTATTTTCAGGAGAATCGTCTATGCAGATACAAATAAAACTGCTAAATCACAGGCATAAATGTAAGGGAGACATATAAATAATTTCCTAATATTTCAAAAGTTCAAAAACCCAAACAGATACCTTTTGTATAGGATTTTGATTTTAATCAAAATCATCTATTGACATGAAATAGTAACAATATCATGGAAAAATCAACAGATTATACTCCTTTATAAAAGTCAAAATTATGTACATTGGAATGATGATCAATTGCAGGAAACTGTACGCTAAGTCTTTTCTTAACTTTTTTATTGTTTGGTCGTTCTGTTCTCAACTCTTAATAAACACAGAATAAAAATATATTTAAGAAAATTTTATATGTTTCATACAAGTTTCTTGACGCCCTTCCTGACAACCCACACTTCCTTCTCATTTGCCTTTTTGTCTGAAAGATATCTATTATAATCATCCCATGCCTCTTTTGATGCAGAGACTGCAAAAATAAAGATAAGTGGACCCCATGTACTGGCTGGATTCACTGGAGTAATGAGAGACCATAGCTGCAAGCAAGCTATCAGCAAAAAGTACTGATTCATGAACCGGCTGAAAAAAGTGGCAAAATCAGATGGATAAAAGAGAGGAATCAGGCTCTGTTAAATAAATGATAGCAACAAGTAATATTAGATATTTATATTTCTTTTGAAAATTAGAAATTTTCACTGAAATTTTCCAGCCAAGGAAAACTCAGTTCGTTTAACAAAAATCTGTGCCTAGTCATTCATAACACTTCAGGAAGTTTGAACAATATACAAAAAGAACAAGGCTAAATCCCTAGAATCTAGGATGAGTTACATGAATGTCAAATTAAAACTCTTTGGATCCTCCACATTAATAATTGCACGCTAATTTTTTATTTTGACCCTACATTCTTCTCTAATCTTCTGAACTCTCACCTTGTAGTGCAAATTATATAATGAATGTCTAAAAACTGTGAAAAGTGAAATCACAAAGAAGATCCAATAAAACGAATTTTCCCTCCTTCCAACCAAATATTTGTTATTTGATATCAAAGAAGATAAGGAAGGAGGTCACGCTGGAGAACCATCAAGATGGACAAAAATGCACATGTGTGTGCATCGGATAGAGCCCAAAGAATGTTAATTATAATTGTTATGTTCGGGCAGTTAAAGTTGCTTAGAGGTACGGAATCAGCTTAAATAGGAAGAGAGTGTAGAAGAGGTGGCATTATGATTTGCTATCATTTGGGAACTAAGAATTAGCTATATAGTAGAGAGGGGAAACCCTTGGAATGAGAAATTCTCTCCTTAGGTCTCTGATTGTAATTCAATAAACACTACGGAAGCATTCTTTCTCTTTTCCTTTCTCTACTTTTCTCATCTCTCTCTCTCCCTCTCTGAAAACTCAAGACTTTGTTTCTGGGTTCCTAACAGCATCAATGTTATGACACTTGCAATAAAAAATAGTGAGTAATTAAGCAGTATCAGTAGATAGGTTACCTGAACTGTTCCCATAAATTTTTTGGAAGAAAGTTCAATAAAGTATATTTTCTGTTTGATATACGATTATCACAGTAATGATCATGAGATGATTCATCATCATTGATATAAACATAACGCTTCATTGTTGAATTCAGAGCATCTGCCGGTATACAGATATAATCTACACCTTCATTGCAGTGCTCAAAGAGAACAATTCTGAAAAAATCTCAAATAGTCATATTCTGCAAGCAATAAGGAGAGAGAGAAAAATCAGATTTGCACACAAAACTTGTTCTCGTGAAAAATAGATCCAGGGAAAGATATCACCAAACAAAGACAACAAGAATAAAGGATTGAACTCATCATTAAAACAAAACTCTCTGATTACTAAAATTAATCTGCGCATCACAATATGCAAGCCACATCAGCCTATCATGCTATTCTTGACGCATCTAAATGCTATCAAAGTATTCAGCATGCAACTTAAGAAGTTTTGTATATAATACCTTTACCTTAAGCTAATTACACCCAAGCCCAACTATGATAAGAATCATTGAGAGTAACAAGACAATTTAAAGAAATTTCTACAAGGCTAAAAATGTGTGCGCTCATGGAACAGAAACTATAAAATATTCATCGCACAAATTTGAAAATTAACCTAACCCAGGGATCAGCTAGATTTAAGTCTCACCAAAAGTTCCGCACAGATCGTGAAATGCCAATTTATACTTGGTTACAAAGAATAATTACAATAGCAATATGATATGAACTCTTTCAGTGCTCACCTCAACTAATTCCTAATCATAAAATTCAAACGTCCTAATATTAATGGAAATAAATCAACAGTGAAGTCGATTTGCTCATCCTAAACATATATCAATGAAATTTGAAGGAAGTACCAAATGGTTAAGAATCCACGAAAACCGAGTGCGATCGAAGTTGGATTTCGACACCACAGCATCAAAACTTTGCTTTCGCTTTCGATAGAGAGAGAAAGAGAGTTAGTTGAGGCATCAAATGGTTAGAGACCGTACCTGTGTGAATGTGATCTTTCTTTCCTTATGTTCCGATACGAAATACGCGCGTTTCGTATAGTATAAATACGATCCGATACTACAAAGCAAAAAGCTTCAAATACATAATTTGTTAATGGGCTATGTTACAGTGGAGCATTCATCCATATTTTTTTGGGGGATCTACCTTTGGGCTCTGGGTAATTCTTTGGATTCACGGAGGATAAACGAAGAGCATGTAGATTTCAAAGTTTTATTATTTTATTTTATCTTATTTTTGTAAAAGTATGCATCATGCATGTATCTGTAGGAGAAGGGAAAAAAAATTAATTTATTACAAGTAAAAAATTATGAATTTATTTTTGTTTTCAAATTATTTACGAGTGTATTGTAGGATGTCATGCCCAAATTAGATGTGAGTGGTCACGTCTAAGTTAGGCATGACCCACGAGGCACTCACGCCTAAATTAGGCTCGACTCGTCTGGTATTGACACGTGACATAAGAAAGTTAACAATTTAACGATAAAACTTTGGAATGTCATAACTTTTGCCTCTGGTATTTAAATCAGGTATTGTTTTTTATTCCACATAATCTTTTTAAGATCTACGTAATGACACTTCATTTAACATATTTCATCTCTTACAAATACAGTTCAAATTTGCAAACTACTATAAGAGTGCCACAATATAAAACTGTGAGAGAGATTGGTAAGAATATAATGTTCTTTGAGTTGCATTAGAAAATACAAAACTTATGATGTATTGCATTAAAAATATGTTCTTATGTTCTGAAACATGCTTTGATAATAGGGTTTGAGGTAAATTATAATATTATAGACGCAAAAAAATGCATTATTATAAATATATATAGCACCTCAAATTCTCTAGAAGAATCTAGGAGTCCCATGAAAAGCTTGCAATTGGATGCCCCTTTTGGCATATTTTATCACTTGTTAATTTTTGTTTCAAAAAGGGACCACCAGAACAGGAACCAGATCATATTATGGAAAAAGTGTGTATCATTTTAAAGGACATAAAATTGTGTCTTTTAAGTGAGAGAAATAGATAGATAATGGGAGACAGTGTGAGCGGAAAAAGTTTTAAAGGTGTGGTCTCAACTCTTTATGAGAGGAAAAGGACACGACATGTGTCATTTAAAATGACACATATTTTCGTCTTAAATTATATTATTTTTTAAAAAACTATATCCCACTCTCGCTCTCTTCCACTTCCATTGTTGTTCTCAACAAAGACAAAGAACACACACTCTTTCTGATTGTGTCCGCGAGCTCCTATCTCTATTCAATATATGTTTGCTTTTTGTACTTTTTTTATAGTTTCAAGATTTTTTAAAAGAAGATTGCATTTGGTGTTAGTTTGAAAAGAACTCATAGGTTTCTGGGTTTAAACACTCTTATAATACAGTTGTTATAAATTTGAATTGTGTTTGTGAGAGATAAAACATATCAAATGAGGTGTCATTGTGTAAATCTCGAAAAGTTATGTGGAATCAATTTTCTTTTACCTGATTCAAATACCCTAGTCAAAAGTTATGACCTTCCAAAGTTTTACGATTAAATTATTAATTTTTTGTGTCACGTGTCAATAATATCAGACGAGTCACGCCTAATTTAGGCATGAATGCCTCGTGAGTCGGCCAAAGTTCCCTAACTTTGGCGAGACCACTGTCGCCCAATCCAGACGTGACATCCTGCAATAGATCCGTAAATAATATGAAAATAGTTATATAATCCTAATTATTTATTTAAATTGTGATAAAAAAAATTGTCTTAAAAGAAGAAAAAGAGAAGTGGTTGAAACATTAAATAAATGAGTTGATTGGATAAGAAATTTGATAAATGGTGTTAATCTATCATTTTTTTTTTTGGTGAAATTAATCTATCATTTTTAAAAATATTAATTGATGTCCAATATTCTAACGAGTCTGATTAATTCGAAAATCTCTCCTAAGATAGACAATAATGTTATGATACTGTCAATTGTTTTTTTGTTGTTGTGATTTCTCCATTCCATTAATCCATTTGTGTTAAAATAAGAAAGATAATAAGACTCTCTCTACCCAATGCTTAAAATAATAGCATATCCACTTAAAAAAATAATAATAATAATAGCATATCCAAGACTCCAGAGTCTAAACCACTGATTAATATCATAGTGTTAAATTAATCTCGAATGTTTTTTTTTTTTTAGTATAAATAATCTCGAATATTCTGCCATGTGAGGAAAGTTTCCGTTGGAATATTCGAGGTATGAATGGTCAATATATTCATTCTATAAACGTGACTAATTTGTTTTCACCTACCAGACGAATTTCTGGACTTCTGAACCCCGTGCATGAGAGAATGATAATGATATCCTGGATTTCATCATGTATAGTTCAAATATACGAAGCTTTCTTGTTATGTATACTTTGTGAGATACATTTCCTATCATCTCTCATTATATTTTCTGAATTGAGTTTTTTGGTGGTGAAGGACAAATTGTTTACAATTGTTTTAAATTCTAGGGAGTAGGGAGTATGACTTTTTACAGCTGTTTCAAATTTTAGGGAGGAGAGCTTTCCCTTTCAGGAGAACAATGCTTACTTTATTGAAGTTTATGGAAAAAATAAAAAATAAAAAAATGCTCCTTCCTTCGCAATTAATGTTGCAGCACATGGTTGCAACAAACGATTAAAAAAAAAAAATACCTTTTTTGTCCTCACCAAATTTCATGATGTCCATTTTAATCCCTAGCAAATGAAAAGGTCCATCGTGGTCTTTAAGAAATTTAAAATGGACCTATTTAGTTGAAATTGTGGTCCTTGTCAATTTCAAAAAAGACCTATGTTAGTGCTCAGAAGAACTAAAATGGATCCATTTGGAATTTTTTAGGAATCGCAATGGACTTTTTTATTTGCTACAAAATAAAGCGAACATTGAGCATAAAAAAGTATTTACTCAAAAAAAAAAACCTTCAAACTATGCACCGTGTGAAATATAAAGGGAACTTATCCAGTTAAAAACCACATAAGCTCAAAGCCCAATCTATCAAACTTTAGAGTAAACTTTTGCCGCTACGGATGCATCATGCATCGGTTCCAAAAAAATAAAAAAATCAGGATAAAGATGAAATAAAAATAAAATGTGGATTTAAATGAGAAGAAAAATTACTTATTTTAGAATAAAGATGTAGCCAAGTTGGTACATCCGATGTATAGTAGAAAATTCCCAAACTTTATTGCCAATACGTCTCCTTTTCATTGTTAAATCAACCTATGATAGCACCAAATCCCTATAACATTTAACACTCACATGACCAAGACTTTTAGAGAATAATTAATGTTCTGGCATATTGAATTTTTTTAATTAAATATAAAACCTTAGCAGAAAATATATATGCCCCACAGATAAAGACAGATTCTTCCCTCCTTCCGTCAAAAAAAAAAAATGTCAGGCAAAATAAAAAAATTATTACAATGAAAGAAGTTTACAAAATCGTGTATTCACTTGTTAAGTTATCTTCAATAAAATTGAATTGATATATAACTAATTTATCTACCTTTAAATTAGGGTTTAATGTCTCATATTATAGGTGATAGAGTAGTGAAAATAACAGACTAATAGACTTTGTAACTGTCAACTATTCTCTAACAAACTTAGTTACATCAGCCTTACTTTACATATAAAGACAGATATCTCAATGTAATATTCATTCATTCAATACAATTTTACTAAGCCATCGTATTCTCTTTCTGTTTCTTTTCTCCTTTGTGTATGCAGATACCACACATGGTATCAGAGCTATTTTTTATCCATGGACGCATCTGATGCTGCCAATTTTACTCAAACTAATTCATTTTCTTCTTCTTTTCTTCACACGTTCTCCAATCCAGTATCCTTTAAATTGGATGATGGAATTTTTTTTACCATGGAAATAACATGCTATGGCCACGATTAAAGGATTCAAATTGAAGAAATTCATCAATCAAAGTGATGGGAACACCAGATCTTAAGTTGAAAAGGAAATCTGGGAGCAACAAGATCAACTCCTCATGTCATGGCTTCTAGCTTCGATGTCTGAAACAATTCATACAAGAATGGTTGGCTGTGATTCTTCATGTGAAATTTGGAAAAATCTTGAAGAATTCTTTTCTTCTAAACACGTGCAAAGGTTAAACAGCTCAAGATTCAACTCAAAATCACTAAAAAGAAAGGACCAGTATCAAAGTATCTTCTACAAATCAAGAAGATAGTTGATGCGCTAGCAGCAAGTTTTAATAGAGGATCACATCGATGTAATTATTGATGGATTAGGTGAAGAATATGATCCATTTGTTACTTCAGTTACCTTAAGAACTGATCCCTATAGTGTAATTGAAATGGAGGCACTACTTCTTGATCAAGAAGAAAGAATTCAAAAATATAGAAAACATAAACTGAGTCATTTGCAAACTAACTTCACGCAGATGAACTTCAGAAGATATAATAGTTTCAATAGAGGAGGTTCTCCTATGTATAATTTTAACAGAGGGCGTGTGTAAGAACTCGCACTGTTAAATTAGGAATTTAAATAATTAATTATGAGTTTGAGGAAATAATTCCATAATTAACTTGAATAAATATGGAAAGAATTAATTAATTATCAAAAGGGTTTAATAATGCTGAAAGTCGCTTTTCTGACGAAAAGTGTGGATACTGGTTCTGCTTCACGGTATAAATGCGTACCGATGAAGTATCCCAAAAAATCATAATAAGTATGTGAATATTCCTAAAATAATATCTAGGAGTGGTATATCAAGTTTGAAGCCGAAATAATGAGAACTGACGTCAGAACTAATATCGGCTACGTAAAAATGCGTACCGGCAAAGTACTGCGAAAAATAAAATAAAAATATGATAATTCCTATAAAAATGGCTAGGTTCAGAATATTAAGCTTGGTAGAAAAATAATTAGCGGAGCTATTAGAACTAATACCGCTGGATTAATTTAACGCACTTGTAAATAGAAAAGGGCGCTAAAACCTAGGCCATTTTGCATACTCCTACGTGACCTTCAGCTGCTGCCTTGTGTGTCTCCACCTTGCCAATACACTCTTTTCTTCATGACCACCTCTCCACACCATTTTCTTCTTCCTTGAGTTGATCAACCTTTGATACAACTTGAAAGTAATACTCTTGAGGCAGAAAAGTCTCTTCTTGGAACCCTTTTTGCTGCTGTCTTGGAAGGGTGAGTGTAAGTCTTGTGAGTTTTAGAGTTGGAGCCAACATCAAGCTTGCTTGGAAGCTCTTAGTGGTGAGAGGAGTGATTTGTATCACTCCATTTTCGTGTACAGCGCTTGGTGGAGCAAAGAGTGGATCTTCCAACATCAAAGGTCATTATTTTCTATTTGCAAGGCTTTGGGTATATGCTTGAACCTTTATTCTTGAGTTTTTTATGAAAAAGATTGAGTTTTGGTATGTTAAATGAAGAAAATAAATAACTAAGATGATCATTAGCTTAAATGTGTTTAAAAATGCATGCTTAAAGGTCTGGAAGTGTTAAAAGTTGAATCTTATAGGAAAAAACTCTTAAAAAAATGCATTTTTAGAAAACTGTCGCAAAATATCCCGATATTGAAAAACCAATATCCAGATATGATATCCGTATATTGATACCCGGATATTCCTCTGGAAATATTCGGATATTGATATCCCGATATGATATCCGGATATTGATATCCCGATATGATATCCGGATATTGATATCCCGATATTCCTTTGGCAATATCCCGATATTTTGGTCTGGACAACAACAAACCTATTTTTGTAAAAATTCGATATCTTGAGCTACAGAGCTCCAAATCTAGTTCCGTTTGTAACTATGTGAAGCTAACACATAGGATACAAATCTGTAAAATTTCGTAGTCCCTGGATAAGTGGTTTGACCTCAGTGTTAGTTTGAAGTCGCGTCTTGGTTGCTGGAAATTCAGTTTGCAGCAGTCATTTTGCGAAAATCATAACTAGGATTATACAACTCTGATTGAGACATAAAATATGTCGTTGGAAATTTTGTGATGTCTAGTTTAACATATTAAAATCTCAGAATTTTTGGTAAAGAGTTGCAACTGCAGTTTTAAAAATGGTAAGCGAAGTTTGTTGTCGTATTCGTAAATAGAGTTGAATTCTTTGAAATGTTCTTCAAGAAAATGAATTATAGACCTATGGTACTTGTAAGTAATGTTCTAAGGTTAAAGGGCCTTAGGGAGTGGACTTAGTTCCTCCCACCTTGAGTTGGTGTGACTACGTAAAGAATGACTATGTAAAAGATAATATATAAAAGAATGTCGTAAAGGAGTATATTTATTAATTGCCTTTATATCTTGAAATAGGTTGTGATTTTGTGAGGGCCTACGATTGTGGTCCTTTGGATACTGAGAGTTCATTGGAGCATGTTGTGGATAAGGTAAGCTTCTGGTCCTCGGATTGATCTGTTGCTTGTTCCACCGACCTCCATGAGAGGGTGGTTTATATGCATGGTATGCTTTTATGAAAATGATATATGCATTGATATATGCCTGAAACATGTGGATATAGATGTTGATGTACTATATGGATGTGATCTTGGATATTTACACGATCAAGCAGCAACCCTGGTGTGTAATATACCTGTTGATGTAATGTATGGATGTGATGTTAGTACTTGTACGATCAGACAGCAACACTGGTGTGCAAGGCATGAGGCAACATCCCTTATGTTTGGTAGGTAGCAGACGTGCATAAACCTTATCATGTTCCTTGGCCAGTCGAACCGCACTTGCATACATCTTATGAGATATGAACTGTTGTACATGATTTACTGAGAATTTAGATATATATTTTCTCGATTATATTGCTTTAACATGAACATGCATTGTATTTAGTGTTTTGAACTTATTATATACTTGTAAGTGAGCTTGGGGCGGAAGAGTCCTTGAGGACCCCTTGTCTTACTGAGATTTCTTTTGAGAGACTTCACCCCGTGTTGGGGCACATTTTCAGGTACTGAGATTGTTGATGTTGGTGCATATCGAGGCAAAAGTTTGGAGTCAAGTTGTTGGAATGATATGCATGCATTATGATTATAAAATATTTGTAGCTGAGACATGCTTAATATTGACAGTATTTATTATGTGCATTTGATTTGAGCATAGGAATTGTCTATGTCATATTGTAATATGCTTGATGTATTGTTGTTGGGATTATGTATATAATCATGTTGGTCCTTATTTTTGTAATATGATTTGCATGTGAGATGGCCTAAGTAAAGGATTGTTAGGTGACACCGTTCATGCATGTAATAGTTGTTTAAACACCATTTAATATGACAACTTAGATGCCTAGAAAGATATGAAATATCTTAATTAAACCGATTACATGATGGTATGTCTTAGATAAGGACAACTAAGCATAATATGAAGTAATATGAGGCAGGGGGGTTGAATGATAAACCCAAGCCTGTAGAGAAAGATATTTCATTTCGCCACTGTGATGGAACATCCGGATATGTCCTAGACAAATATCCAGATATCCTGGGCGAACAGAAGTAAAAATGAATGTTTAAAAAGAAAGGCTTGTGACTTTATGGAACTTAAATATGTAAGGCTTAAATTCACTCCTAAGGATTGTGGTGCCTTAATAAATGTGAATGAAAAGACAAGTAGCTATAATAAATAATTTAGATGTGAATGGATGTCTCAGGGTGTGTCTTTATTATTATGTCATGGTTAACTAGATAATAGAAGAATTTGGTAAGATTGTCATGAATGAATGATTAATTATGTTGATGGTTAAGTATGACAATAAAGTAATTAGTGGATAATTTTGATATGAACTGACATTACAAGTAAATAATTGGCAATGATTATGATAATTGGTAAGTGTAAGATTAATCATGCAAATAGTAAAATGTAGGATGAAGGAAAAAGTTTATCCGCATTTTTCACTTAGTAATTCTAACGTTAATTCTGCTGCAAGTAATTAATATTAAGCTGCGCTTAATACCATTCTGATGTTAACAAATCGGTTATACACGGGGTGTTACAGCGTGCACCTTACAGAGGAGGTAGGAACTTCAGAAACGGAGGTCGCTTTCATCAATATGTTCACAATAAAGGAGGCAGACAGCAATGTCAAGTATGTTGCAAACATGATCATATTGGATGGGAATGTTACCATCGGTTCAGTCAGAACTTTCCAAATCCTTTTGAGCAGCAAGTGAATAACTCAGGAAATGCAGCCTCATCATCAAAGATTCAAGAAAATGTAATAGTAGTAAGCTCAAGTGCTTCGCAAAATGATGATTCCTCAGAATTCTTTTTAGTCTTTGATCCTACATGGTATCTTGATTCTGTTGCTACAAATCACTTTACACCAGATGCTTCAAACCTCATCACAAAAGCACCTTACACAGGCCAAGAAACTGTAATGATAGGTAATGGTTCAGATATGCAAATAAAGCACATTTCTTCATCTTTTACATTAGCAAATTTACTTCATGTCCTAAATTTGTCCAAGAATCCGATCAGTGTCTCTCAATTTGCAAAAGAAAATAGAGTTTTTTCGAATTCCATGCTAATTTTTTTTGTTATATCACAAGCTACTAAGGAGATTCTTCTCCAAGGCAAGCTTAAGAATGGATTGTATGCTTTTGAAGGTGCTAGAGTTCCCAAATTATCAAAGGAACCCAACCACTCAACATAATTTCCTTGTTCTGCATTTAATGTTTCGAGTCACTTTAATTCTCAAAACAGCTCTTGTTCAGTTTTCAATGTATCTAGTCAGTTTAATATATCTATAAAAAGGAGTATATCATCTACCTTAGATCTATGGCATGGTCGATTGGGGCATGCTACCATGGAATTGTAAATTCAGTCCTTGAATAGTGTAAAATTAGATTTCAAAATAATACAGATCATGCTCTTTGCAAATCTTGTTGTTTAGCCAAAATGCATCAACTTCCTGTTACTAATTCAAATACATTATATAATAAACCACTTGAGTTAGTTGTCTATGACATTTGAGGACCTACTACTATCCAAAGCACTCATGGATCTCGATATTATATCAGCTTTCTTGATGCATACAATAGATACACTTGGACATTTCCCTTACAAAATAGATCCCAAACATTCACCATCTTCACTTGATTCAAAGCCATGGCTGAATTACAATTTGATGCTAAAATCAAAATACTCCAAACTAATAACGGTAATGAATATCTCAAACTCACCCCATTTCTAAAAGAACATGGCATTACTCATAGATTTTTCTACCGTTACATTCATCAACAAAATGGAATTGCTGAAAGAAAACAAAGACATGTTGTTGAAATAGACCTAGCACTTATGGTTTCCTCATTCACACCAACTCAGTATTGGGAGGATGCTTTCCTCACTGCCACCTTTATAATAATCTTCTACCATCACCAACTCTACAAAACAAGTCACCCTACCAGATTCTATTCCAAAAAAATCCAAATTAATCTTACCTTAAGACTTTTGGATGTGCATATTATCCTTACACCAGACCGTATAATTCTCACAAACTAGATTACAGATCTGCTCAGTGTACATTTCTCGGGTATAGCCCTCATCACAAAGGCTACAAATGCCTTGACTCATCAGGTCGTATAATAATTTTCAAACATGTTCTTTTTGATGAATCATTATTCCTTTTTACTGCATCCAAACATGTATCCACTCAAACATCAACTCCACCCACTGTGTCATTCACTCCATCTATTCCTATCATTCAACAAATCTGCAATCTCCATACTCATCAAGAATCAAGTGATCATAATGCTAACACTTTTCCAACTAGTTCCATTAAAAAGTTTTCCTGTGCTATCTATTATTGCCTCTCCTCACAGGTCAATCAATAATGATGCCACTACTACAAACACAAACACTCACCCAATGGTCAACACAATGAATTGATGAAGAACAACACTTGGAGACTAGAATCCTTATCTCCTAATAGATCACCTATTGGGTGCAAGTGGGTATTTTTCACTAAACATAAGGCACACCTTATTGCAATAGGCTTTCATCAGTAGCCAGGATTTGATTATGCAGAAACATTTAGCCCTGTAATAAAGCCAACTACCATAGTGGTCCTCAGCTTGGCAATCTCTAAGCAGTGGCTAATCCATCAAGTTGATGTCAACGATGCCTTTCTAAATGGAGACTTAACTGAAGAGGTGTTTATGGAGCAGCCCCTAAGATTTGTGGTTAGTAATAAAGCTCTTGTATGTTGATTAACAAAATCTCTGTATAGTCTAAAACAGGCACCTCGAGCATGTGAGAAACTCAGTTTAACTCTCATCAAGCTTGGCTTCATGGCAACTAAATGTGATAGTTCCTTGTTTGTGTCATATACTCCCAATGCCACTTTATATGTTCTGGTTTACGTGGATGATATTTTCATCACCGGATCATGCTCTTCAGCAATCAAGGCCCTCATTCATCCTCTCAACACTGCTTTTGCTCTCAAAGACATGGGGCACATCCACTACTTTCTTGGAATTAAAGCTACAAACTTCCCACTGGTCACATTCTTTTAAACCAGTCCAAATACAGTTATAATCTCTTAAATAAGGCAAATATGGAAAACTACCAGCCAATGCCATCACCAATGATTTCTGGTTTGAAGCTCATCTACCAATGGGTTTCCCTTTCATGATCCATCCCTCTATCGATCTATAGTTGGTGCACTACAGTATGCTACCATAACTCAACCAGAAATTTCCTTTTGTGTTAACAAAGTATGCCAGTTCATGCACAATCCTCTTGATTCTCATTGGACAACAGTAAAATGCATTCTCAGATACCTTAGTGGGACAATATCTCATGGTCTTAAGTTCACTCCTCTATCTTATTCCTATTTGATAACATATTGTGACTCTGATTGAGGATATAATCTTGATGATCGAAGGTTCACATATGGATTTTGCATTTATCTTGGAAACAATCTGGTCTCCTAGTCTTCGAAAAATAACATGTGGTTGGCAGGTCTAGCACAAAAGCAGAATACAAATGTCTTGCTGCTACAATCACTGAATTGATTTGGCTTCATTCTCTATTGTCTGAATTACACACATCGATCCCCAAGCCATCAATTATCTACTGTGACAACCTCAGTTCAGTGCTGCTGTCTGCCAATCCCTTATTCTGTTCAAGAACTAAACACTTCGAGCGGGATTTGTTCTTTGTCAAAGAAAAAGTACTTGCCAAGGAAATAGTCATATATTATAGTCCAACACTCCACCAAATTGTTGATGGTTTAACCAAGCCAGTTTCTAACTGCAAGTTCATTGAATTTCGTACCAAGCTTCTACCTCATCTTATTCGCCTACTAAGCTTACGGGGATGATATGGTAGTGAAACTAACAGACTAACAGACTTTGTAACTGTCAACTATTATCTAACAAACTTTAGTTACATCAGCCTTACTTTACATATAAAGACTGATACCTCTCAATGTAATATCCATTCATTCAATACAATTTTACTAAGTCATCATATTCTCTTTCTATTTCATTTCTCCTTTGTGTATGCATCTGATACCTCACAGTAGGAAATAAAATTAACTTCTACACGTATATAAAAAAATGTGGGCCCATGTAATTTTCTCTCTCTTCTTTTCACATGATCTCACATGGGCCCTACCTACTTTTATATATGTATAGGGGGTAATTTTATCTCCTACAACATGGAATAATATCAACACCAGCGGCAACCCGAATTCATGAATTAGTAAATATGGTTACTATTTCTGATGAACTTCCTGCGGAAAATTGTTCACAAAAATCATTTGAAAGTTTCAAATATGAATAGATTTATAGAATACAATAATTGAAAGTATAAAACACGTATTCAACTTCAAGTGTTAATTAACATCCCATTCTTTCTATGTAACTGATATCGAACTAGGGTGTTCGGGATTTGGATTGGATCAGTTCTGAAAGTAAAAATCATTTGATCTCCTTTTTGTTTCATCATGTAATTATCCATTCAGTTTGATTTTTTTTTTCAAATCTTATCCAATCCAATTTTTTCAAATTTTTTGAAAGTATAAATTACTCTCATGTTGAATGATAGAATTTTTTTCTCATACACTCACAACTTATAGGAGACTGGAGAGAGAATAGAGGAGAGAAAAAAAAAATAGAGAATGGGCCCCACTCTTGATTTATGAGTGCATGAAAGAAAAATTCTCTTCATGTCACATGAGAATAATATTTATATATAGGGTCAGGATTTTTACACCAGTGTAAGTTACACTCTCAATCTTGTCATTGTTCCCACTTATATCTAAGGGCTCTAATTTTTTAAATGTGAGCCATTGGATACAAGTGTCAATGGTAAAATTGGGTGTAAGATTTCTAACTCTTACATCGGTGTAAGAATATCCTGCCCCTTATATATATATATATATTTAAAATTCAGCAATAGAATGAAATTAAATTGATCCTTTCACCAAAGTTTTATGTTTCTTGTAACTCTTTCGAAGAGCCAACCCTGCAAATGAAGAGCCACTTTATTTATTTTGTCTTTTCTGGATCACATTGTTTTTTATATTCAAGTATTTAGTCCGCACGCACCTTCCGCGTCGGTTGCACGTTGGAAAATTATTGGCAACTGTATATGTACAGTTTTGCTATATGAAAGAAATTGAATCCATCCTTTCCCCAAAGCTTAATCTTTCTTTTAGGGGTGTTTGGTAGGAAGAAAAAAAAGTTGCCCAGGAGAGTGAGATGAGAAAAATAATTTAGTTATATTTGGTAGGAGTGAAATAAAAAAGTGGCTGGTAAAATTTTTTTGATTGATAATAATTTTAAACATGATTTCAATTGAAAACTTTACCGTCTAAATTATGGTAAAAAAATTTGCCCACAGCTAACACATCTTTTCTTATCTTACCCAGCAATAAATTTTGATCTACCAAACACCTTTTTTATCTTACCCAAATAAATTTTCTCCAATCTTTTTTTTTATTAAGAATAAAAAATATCTCCTCGTATTACCAAGAGCCAACTTTACAAAGGAAGTAAGAGCCACTTTACTTGTTTTTATTTATTTTGTTTTTTTTGTGTGGTAATCTATTTATTTTGTTTATTCTGGGATCACCTTTGCTTTTATACTCAAATATTTAGACCGCACCTACCACATAGATTGCTTGATACAAAATTACTGGCATCCTATATATGTAGTTTTGGCAAATGAATGATACGAGACATGATATTATATAACATTCAAACACATTAATTTTAAAAAATATTAGTTTTTTATGTTAGGACATGTTTTAATATTAAATAATAATTTAATTTATGTAAGATATATTATATTTAATATTCAATAATTTAACAAAAAATTAAACTAAATTTATAATACTCATTAATTTTGCAAAGAAACATAAGATATCATAAATATTTATATTAAACTCAATAAAATGATAATCATAATTCAACGAATCTAATAGTTAAAACTAAAAACACAACACAATACCAATTTTGAACTCTTTTTTTAGTTTTTGCAATACGTATTGGAGTGTCAAAATATCAGGAACGGATACGACACATCAAATTTTTTAAAATGTCGATGGATCGTAACTTTGAAGAATATCTTAACCTCCTTTTCACTCTGGACATGAGCCTACCCTACAAATGAAGTAAAAGCCTCTATTTATTAATTTTTCTTTTATGTATAGGACCGCACCTTAGGTTACATGTTGGGAAATTATTTTATATATATATATAATATATATATATATATATATATATATATAATGAAATAAAATTGATTCCTTTCCATAAAGTTTCATCTTCCTTTTCACTCTTACCAAGAGTCACTCCTAAGTAAGAGTTTTTTTTTTATTTGTTTTCTCATTTATTGAATCGCCTTAGATTAATATTCAATTATTCGGATTGCATTTTTCTAGGTAGGTTGTGAGTATATTTAATGGGAAATCATTTTCTCTTTTTTTGAAGGAATTTTAACTCATTATATAAGTGGATTCTATCTTAATTTTCTCTTTCTACTATTTTGTAGATCTTACTTATGTCATAAGTCACTAGTAGGAAAAAATATTTAATTTGCTAGAACATCCAAAGAAGGACAACGCAAAATAATTATATTCTGTTCAATGATATAAGTATAGTAAAAAATAAATCAAGAAATAATAAATTTATAAATGTTTCGTATCTGTTAAATTAAGTTACAAAATGTTATTCTCAACACAAAAAGAGAAAACTAACATTAACCCCTAACCTTTCATTATTTTAACTTTATTATGTGCAAAACAAAACATAACACAAAAGAATACCCATCAAATGCAACCTGCATATAGTCGTTATATAGTGTAATTTTAAGGTTTTCATTTCCTCCTTTCAACATAACATAACAAACTTTCCTACGCACACAATATTTTGTGGGGCCCACACATTTTAAAACAAAAAAGAAAAGAAAAAAATATGGCATGCAAAATGAATCTCTATAATATTACACAATTACTTTTCATACAACATAACTCTTATAAAACCCTAATTTTAATACACGAAACTATAAGAGTGATGTATATACTAGCAATGGCGGAGGCACATTGGGACTTGGCTTGGCACTAGTTAGTTTTCAAAAAAAATTTGGGGTTAGCTAATGACTTGACATTAGGTAATTTTCAAACTTTTTGAGAATTTAACATGGATAGAGTCTAAAATTTGGCGATTATATAAAATGAGGGAGGATATTCTTACTACTAAAATTTTATACTACTAACTTACTACCTATCTAATCACCATTGAATCAAAGAGAGAATGCTAAAAAGTTTTTGAAAAAAGAGAAAATATTAATATAATGGTGATTAGATGGGTAGTGAATTTGTAGTAGAAAATTAAGGTAGTAAGAATATCCCTCCTCATATAAAATAGACCAAAAGGATGGCACTAGCTAAAAATTTTGGGGGATGATTTTTTGCACGGGCTAACATTTTTTACTAGCTCCGACATTGTATACTGTTGAGATATTCAAGTGTAATGAGTATCACATAGGTTGGTAATGGGTTAAGTGAAGAGTGTATAAGTGGAAGGATCCAATAACCAATGCCTTAAGATTTTAGGTCGAGATGTAGTGTCAGACTCAGTTAATCTATTTGGGCTAACTTAGCCCATTGGTAGTGGTACCCGTCACGTGCTTCCCTTGGATCCGCGTAACATATTCTAGTTGTATTTTGCACGTCTAATTTGTACCAAGTAACATAATGTCATAACATGAAGCAAATTAACGAGGGAAAAAACATATAAAAACAAGAGAAATGGAAACCAGAATGTGTAGAAGATTTTCTCATTACATTAAAAGACAATAAAACATAAGTGCGGTTTGTCTTTCACAAATTTTCTTTCCAACTTGCTCCTTATAATTCACTTCTCTAATTCTCTTCCATACCCGGCAAATAGAATGGAGAATAGAAGTGAAAAATGGAATTTTCAAGGGAACAAAGAACTGAATGCTTCAGCCATAACTGTGGGAGGGGTCTATAACATGCTGATGGACAGCATCAACAATGAAGACAAGAGACCCGTTGTTAGTCTCGGTCGTGTAGATCCCACTGATAACCCTTTGTTTCGGACTTCCCCTGTAGCTCCTGATGCTGTTGCAATTGCCGTTCATTCCTATAACTTCAATTGTTACCCTCCCACCCTTGGCTTACCTGAGGCAAAGAGGTTTGTTCACTCTTGTCTATCTACTAAATAAAATGTTATCAAATCATGTAATAGTACTATGATTAGGAGTGTGCAAAATAACCAAAAAAAGTGGGTCGAACCATGAACCGAACCGAACCGCTCCATAAAATAACTTGTTTTAAAAAACTAGTTCATGAACCGAACCGGTTTTTAAAGAACCGGTTCATGAACCGAACCGGTTTTTAGAACCGGTTTAAGAACCGAACCGGTTTTTAGAACCGGTTTAAGAACCGAACCGTTTCCGAACCGAACCGAACCATTTTCAAATCAAACCAAATTAATTTTTATAACTTTATTTTTTAAATTTTTAAATTTTTTTCTTTTCAAAAGAGGGTCGACCCGAACCGGTTCCGAACCACTTCCGAACTGGTTCTGAACCGAACCGAACCACTTTCGAACCGAACCGAACCACTTCCGAACCGAACCAGTTTTGGACCGAACCGAACCACTTTCGAACCGAACCATTTAAACCAATTCAGTTCGATTTTTCAAAAAATCCGGTTCGGTTCGACCCATGCACATCCCTAACTATGATAAGAATCTTGAGTTGCACCACCCCAAAAGCTAATTGGGAGTGCAAGGGGTCAATGCGGGTTGACTTTGCGCTAATCTTTTACTAGGCCCGGGCGAACACCGTAATGCCGGCGTCACCACCCTCGCCGCTTGATTGTAACCGGGAGACATAGTGGAAGGCTCTGATACCATTTGATAAGAACCATGAGGTACACCATCCCAAAAGCTAGCTCAAAGGGAGAGTGCCTAAGACCTTATAAACCTCATATTAATTGCCCATACAATCAATGTGGGACTCCAAATCCCGTACCTTGGAAATGGGATGGTAACATATTACTTTAGTAAAGTGTAATAAACTCTGTACCCAAAAAAAAAAGTGTAACTAAAAGGTTATATGTTTTCATGTAAAGTTTGATAAGTCTTTGATGTTAAATGTGACTAAAGTATCAAATCCATTAAATGATTAAATCATCTAAGTCTAAACTAAACCTCAAGAATCTTGACATTCGAATCTAACATTCTGTTATATGATGCACTTTGTATTAAACGAGTTTATGTTGAATTGGTGATGTACTACAATTCCCAAAAACAGGGCTATTGCAGATCATCTATCTTCTGATCTTCCATACAAATTATCACCAGAAGATGTTTTTCTCACCATTGGTGGAACACAAGCTATAGATATAATCTTACCTGTCCTTGCAAGTCCCAGTGCCAATATTCTCCTTCCAAGACCAGGGTATCCACAATATGAATTTCGTGCCAATTGTTGTCTCCTTGAAGTTCGGTACTTTGATCTTTTGCCTGAGAGAGGATGGGAGGTTGACATTGATTCTCTTGAAGCTCAAGCAGATGAGAACACTGTGGCCATGGTCCTCATTAGTCCTAGCAGTCCATGTGGGAATGTGTTCAGTTACCAACATTTAAAAAGGGTATATATATATATGTCTTAAACTTACGTTGTTTGAGAATGGGAATTAAAATGTGATGATTTTTCATGACTCTTGTAGGTTGCTGAGACTGCAAGGAGACTTGGAATCTTTGTAATATCTGATGAAGTTTATGCCCATGTAGCTTTTGGAAGCATTCCATTTGTGCGGATGGGAGTGTTTTCATCAATAGTGCCTGTTATTACAATTGGTTCTTTATCAAAAAGATGGTTTGTTCCTGGTTGGAGAATTGGTTGGATTGCCACATGTGACCCCCATGGAATTTTTCAAAAAACTGGGGTTAGTTTTTTTTTTTTTAATCTTTTTGCCCCCTATGATTATTAGTCTAAAAAATGTTACTTTTTGTATTTTAAAGATTAATGGAACAAAGAAATTTTTTAGCTTAGACATCCTGATATTATTTGACTGACTGTACTATATGAATTATGAAATTATTTTCTTTCTTTACCAGATCTTGAAGAATATTATCAACTATCTGGAGATCACTCCTGATCCTCCAACCTTCGTGCAGGTAACCAATGGAAACTAGCATGAGCATGAATACAAGAGTAACATAAAAATATTTTGACAAATTTATTGGGACATCGGTCCGTCAAATATATCCGGAAGCAAATAAGTAAGTTGACACGTCGAGCTCGCAGCTCGATAATCACAGGTTGGTCTATAGTCACTAGATCAGCCTTGTGCAACAAAGAACAAAAAATGTGAAGAGGAGAGAGATACAGAAACACAATCAAATTTTAATGTGAAATTTTTTTTTTCAATGTAAAGAAGTAAAAATCATGGGACACTAGTCCATAAATCTTTCGCTATGAATAAAAGAAAAATTAAAAAGAGTCAAGCTTCCTTGATCTTTCAGTAGAGGTATAATCAAGCATTACCAACAACGGTGGTATTTTCAAACTTCCTTAAAGATGTCTCACTCAAACTTCTCTTTAGAGATATTCACTCATGTTCTAACCCATTACAAGATCTTCAAGTGTGTCTATATAGAGGTGAGAGAACCCTCCACCTACTTTTAGAATCTTCTCACAATAATGAGGTGGTTGGACTGTCTGGAGCCTGCACCCAATAAATGAGAGTGCATTCCAGCATTAATCGAGTAACACCACCCAACAAAATTTAAATCCCTGTTTTCTTGGGCCTTTTTATAGATCAATATGCATACATTAATTAGAATTTGATACATATTTGTACTTTGTATACATATTTCTTGGGCCTTTTCATTTTGTTTTCCCTTAAAACAAAAGTTACGGCTAGTTAAGTTTGCAGGCAGCAATACCTCAAATCCTTGACAGAACAAAAGATGATTTCCATTCCAACAACCTTAATATACTGAAGGAGGCTGCAAACATATTCTATGATGGATGTAAGGAGATCCCTTGCTTGAGAAGCCCTCACAAACCAGAAGGAGCAATGGTTTCTATGGTAATGGCATGAAGTGTTTGAAGGTTTTCATCATGCTATAAATTCAACATGGGATCATCTTTAGAGAAGATCATTTAATGGTAAATTGAATGAAGCAGGTGGAGATTGACTTTTCACAAATTGAAGGCATTATTGATGATGTAGACTTTTGTACCAAGCTGGCCAAAGAGGAATCTGTAATTCTATTTCCTGGTAAGAATTTTCTCTACTAATCAGAATATAAGATTCATCAATTTCGCCAGAAAATGAAGTCATGATATGATAATTACTCTTTACTGATCAATAAATAATACTTGTAGGTGTTACTGTTGGACTAAAGAATTGGCTTCGGATTAGTCTTGCTGTTGACCTTTCTAATCTTGAAGAAGGCCTAAGCAGGATAAAAGCATTCAGCCTTCGGCATGCAAAGATTGCATAAATTCATGTCACCAAAGGGTTTTTGTGATCGAGACCATTTATTTGGCAATATATATGTATGAAGATAATTGCATTTTATCTTATGATTTGATGCTCTGGATTTAAAAGTGAGTTTGGCCTATTCTACTTTTGTGATTGTGGTTCTTAATTATTATAATTTATCAATAATGAGGGCTTTATCAGCCTTTCATTGTTGTGGTTGTTACTGTGTTATTACTCTTGAATGTTAATTTCAATTTTGTCAAGATAGAGTTTTTGTATTTAGCAAGTTCCTATGTTTTTAATTCTTTTGAAGTTTTGGAATTCTTCAAACAGCGGCTTTCCGAATATTTCCAAGTTAAACTCTTGAGTTTGTATGCACAATGGCTTCGTGTAATGACTGCAGAAATGAAACCTTGGAAGTTGGAACAAATCAATCTTACTATCTCATCCTTGATTTAAGATTAATAAATGGGTTATTTAACATGAGTATGTCATCTGATAGAATCTTAATAAACTAATGATGATAATTTTATAATTTCCAATCCAAATAATTTTTCTCTCTCTTCTCTTATCATCATTTATTTATCCTTATATGATTAAGATAATCCGATATAATATGATTATATTAAATAATAAATGAGAGAAAAAATAACAATAATTAATAAAAACTAACTGTTTTTTGGTTATGGTAGATTGGGTAAATCCAAAAATCTAAGCCAAATCAAACGGTCAACGGTCTCACGCAATATTGTCAAATTCGAGTTTTTATGTAGAAACGAAAAGGGTGGTAGAAACTTAAAATGTAGAAACGACACGAAATATAAAGTTTATACTTTCTACTATTTAAGGTCAAGATACAAAATTATATATATGCATGTAAAAAAAATATCACATAATGAGGATGTGTATTAAGCCACTTATTTATCTGGAATTTTTTTTTGATAACCAAGTATCAAAATTATAAACAGTGATAACTAACAAGTAACGGATAAGCAATCTGCTCTAACTGCTTCATACACTCAGCAAATTTTGGATCATCACTCATAAGGATATAATTACACTTCTTTCAGTGCACGCACACAATGATCCATAAACTCAAAACGATTCTCATAGCATAACTTATAATAGAATTGTAGCTTTATAAGACATAATTATAAAAGACATATATCCAAACAAAAAGATATCAAAATATTGTGCATATGATTTGAGGAAAACGAAAATTAGGTTTTTTTTTTTATTTCTTTTTTTGTAAATCTTTTTTTTTTAATTTCCTTTTAAGTAAAAATGGTCAAAATGGTAAAAACGTAATTTTTTGCTATTTTTACATGGTATTTTTACCAAGGACGGTTTTTACTTGCGTTTTAACATGCACCACTCTAATAAAATGTAAAAAAAGTACTTTTTTTTACCTTTTTACACTAATTTTTGACAGTAATGGTCTCACCAGCTTAAATCGAACCAAATCTATCTTTATTAGTTTGGTGCTCGAATTTATCAATGTTTAACCAATACCAAAGAACATGGTTTTCAACATAAAAAATTAAACATTTTATTTTGATGCAATCATGCCTAACTAAAGTTTTCATAGATGTGGTATAAGGAAAAAAAAAACCAATACATAGGATGATTGACCATTGTGCCCCTGTTGTTAAATTTTTTTATCACTTGGTCCCCTTTTCAAAATTATATATTAATTTTAACATTTTATCAAAATTATATACACATGATTTCAGAAAATTGTTCAAGTCAAGGACTTGGGCGATCAAAGAGAAGAAGACTTGAAAGAAAAGCCTTCTCCACACAGCTAAGGCACCCTTCCTGTTGCCGTGGCTACGACAGTGATCTATACACGAGAAGAATTTATCCTTGTTTGACCACGTTGATTGATTGTTTACTCGAATAAATCACTTATTAGACTAACTAGTAACTCAGACAAGTTGATAACTGAAATTTAGATCCATAAATATTATTGATTCAAACCAAGTTTTAATATCTTGTATATATAAAAATGAAATTTGGATGGATGTTTGTAAGTGCTTTACAATTGAGGGCGGTTCATATTTTATTCAAGGTGTCAAAATATGATTTTATCATTATAAAACACTAAATATCAAATTGAGGAATTCTTCTGCCTCGGGCAGATGTGTCCGACCGTAGGTCGGGTGTTTGATATTAGATCTAGGACTCTCTCTAGATATCTATGAATTAGATATTTTGGGGATAACGAATCACTACACACTATATGATGGCCTTAGCCTGAAGCGGTGTGTGTGCACTGTCGTAATTGCATAGAATAAGGTTAGAGAGATCAGTCATACCTGCGATCTTTAACTCATATTTATAGAGCTTACCTTTGGGCTTGTGCTGATTGGGCTTCTCGTAGACATGGGCCTTTCCTAAGTCCATAACAAGAATAAATTTTTGGTGTTACTGTTGCACCTAGATTCAATATATCCTATCAATGAGAGCATTACACATGAGAGGAGATAAAAAAATTTTTGCAGAAAAAAGTAAACTTTGGCTGATATGTCATATTTTTATTAGTGGGATACACTGAATCTTTGGTGCAACAGTAGTACTAAAGATTTATTCCAAATTAAGAATAGTACACTGAAAATGAAAAGAAAATAGGAAATGTCACTGGGGAACAATAAAATACTAAGGGAGTATTTGGCATGAGAGAATTTTTTATTACCGGGACAAAAAAAAATTCCCGGAATATGTGAGAACTTTTTTTGCTTAGGTAAATTACAAAAATGTGTTTGGTAGGCGCCACTCTTTTTGGGAAAGTTGCGTTATTTTTACTAATACTATGGTTTGGTTGATGGTGAAATATTGATGAAGATGTGTAATAAGATTACGAAATTACCCATTATGTTAAAATATTGAATCAGACAGCAAACGTAGATCTCACATACGGAATTTTTTAATACTCTCCAGGACCACCGTGGTTCTTCCATTCAAAAATTGACACTTGTATTAATTTTTTTTCTTTTCTCTCTCCTCAACTTTTTCTCTCTTTCTTTCACCTGAGTCCCACCCAATCTTTTAAAATCCCCGACGACACTAACTTCCCTCCTCACATACTGACAAGTTATACTCGAAAGTTGCCCTTTTCAAGGCATTTTGGTCTTAAAATTGAAAAACAGATATCTGCATTGGTGGATTAAAATAATACACGGTTTCAAATGACATTTTTTTTTTTGCCATAGTCTAATACAAAACAATTTTTACGGAGAATATATTATACCAGTTTTTTGAAAGGATGGTTGGGGTCAACGGTAACGGTGATTGGATGAAAATATATAACCCTTTTATAGAGTGATTTAGTGGACGAAACGAAACTATGACAAGCAAAGTTATATTTTGTAAGTACAACTTGTCCAAGTAACGTAATGTCATAGCACAAGAAGCGTATCAGCAATAAAAAAACTCATATAAAAACAAGAGACATGGAACCCACATGTGTATATGTTAAGGACCTAAGGACAGACAGTGATAAAGCACAAGTATCACATCATCATCTTCTGTACATCTATAATAAATATAATAAATATAGGGTTTTGTAAGAATTATATTATAAGAAAAATGATTGTGTTATGTTATAGAGATTTATTTTGCGTGCCGAAATTTTTTTTTGCTGCGGTCTCCACAAAATATTATGTGTGTAGGAAATGTTTTGTGATCATGTTAAATGATAGATATTAAACCCATAAATATATCTGTCATTTAACAAGGGGAATGAATTTTGAAAAAGTGATCATGTTATTTGATCACAATCACTCATTGATGATGAGATATAAAAGAGATAAAAGTATATAATTTTTAAATGAGTGATTGTGATCAAATAACATGATCACATGATCACTTTTACACATGAGAGGATCCACTCCCCTTAACAAGTGACTTTTAAATAAAAAAATATCTTTCTCTCTTTTTTATACAAATATCATTCCTTAATTTTTATTGGATGAATATTCTGAGTAAATGGTAGATAAGTAATACTATATATATTTCCAATGAGTGGGTCACTCACTCAACACCACATCTTCCCAAATAGCATTATTATTTTTCGTACTTGCTCTTTATAATTCATTCTTAATTTTATTCAGTCGACATTATTATTTTTGATTGCGCAATATCAGATACCATATCTTGCAAAGAGAATGGAGAACGGAAGCGAGAAATGGAATTTTCAAGGGAACGAAAAGCTGAATGCTTCAGCTATCTCCGTGAGAGGGGTCTATAACATGCTGATGGAAAGCATCAACAACAATGAAGACAAGAAACCCGTGCTTCCTCTCTGTCGTGTAGATCCCACCGATAACTCATTGTTTCGGACTACCCTTGATGCTACTGATGCTGTTGCAAATGCCCTTCAATCCTTTAACTTCAACTCTTACCCTCCCTCCTCTGGGGGCTTATCTGATGCAAGGAGGTTTGTTCACTTTCCTCTTATACTAAATAAAATGGTATCATGTTATGTAATAGTAATTACTTTAGTAATTAGTAATAAACTAAAATCTTAATATGTTCATGTAGTATAAGTTTGCTAAGTCGTAACAGTAAATGATAAGTTCCCACCTTTCAAGCAAGAGAAATAAGTGGGTTGGAGAATCATGCTAAGTCAGCAAGTTTGTTAACAAAGAATATTCTAGAGAAAGCTAAACAGAAAACAGTTAGGGACTTGGACATTGGCTGGAAATTCACAGTATAAATAGGAGTATGAAGGGAAAGTCTGGATATCTGGAATCTTTGGGAAATATTGGGATTCTTTTGGATATTCCGGAGAGATCAACACCTCTCGAATGTGTTGAGCTTAAGTCAATAGTAGAATTTGCCTTTTAATGGAGTTGATTATCCGTTGTTTTTCTTCTTTTATTTTTGGATTGTAATCTCCTTTCCATATATTACAGAAAATCCAGAAAGTGTTCTTTCTGTGCCAAGATCACTGTTCTTCTTTTCTGTTATTGTTTTTCTCTGATCTGGTTCCTATTAGTAAAGAACAAATTTAACCCAAAAATATAAGCTGTTCGGTTAGGGTCTTTTAATAGTTTATATTTTTCTCTACCATAACCTCTTACACTAGAGTCATTTGACCTTGAAGCGTGAATATTACACAGACCCAATGGGGGATGAGGATTGAAGTCGTGGCCCTATAGTTACTGAAGTTCTGATACCATGTAAAGAATCAATTCAACTCAAAGGCTTAAACTGTAGAGTGAAGGTCTATCAATGGTTTTTCTTTATATTATATCTCTCTTATACTCACCTAACCGTTTAAGTTTTTGGATTGAATTGATTCTTTACATTAACTATATTAAATGATTGAATCATATAAAGACGATGAGCACATTCAAATTTTTTTAGCTCAATTTGAGGGTGTACTTCGTTCCTGGTGGATTATTGGTATAATGGTGTTTGGTAATCTAACAATTGAATTGGCATGTGTAATTTCTCGAGCTAAAAAATCAATTTGAATATACTTTTATGTTGATTTGTTAATATACTATACTTCCCAAAACAGGGCAATTGCAGATTATCTCTCTTCTGATCTTCCAAACAAGTTATCTCCAGACAATGTTTTTGTCACCGCTGGTGGCACACAAGCTATAGATATAATCTTACCTGTTATTGCACGTGCCGGTGCCAATATTCTGCTTCCAAGACCAGGGTACCCACAATATGAATCACGTGCCAATTGTTGTCTCCTTGAAGTTCGGTACTTTGACCTTTTGCCTGAGAGAGAATGGGAGGTTGACCTTGATTCTCTTGAAGCTCTAGCAGATGAGAACACTGTGGCCATGGTCCTCATTAGTCCTAGCAATCCATGTGGGAATGTTTTCACTTACCAACATTTAAAAAAGGTACATAATAGTCTTAAATTTAAGTTTTACTGTTTTGAGAGTGGGAATCAAAATGTGATGAGTCTTTGTAGGTTGCTGAGACAGCAAGGAAACTTGGGATCTTTGTAATTTCTGATGAAGTTTACGCCCACGTAGCCTTTGGAAGCAATCCATTTGTGTCCATGGGAGTGTTTTCATCAATAGTACCTGTTATGACAATTGGGTCTTTATCCAAAAGATGGTTAGTTCCTGGTTGGAGAATTGGTTGGTTTGCCACATGTGACCCCTATGGAATATTTCAAAAAACTGGGGTTAGTTTTATTTATTTTCTTAAAATTTTTTGTCCTTAGGATTATTATTAGTTTAAGAAAGTTTACGTTTTTTATTTCAAAATTGAGTGACTATACTATTTGAATTATGCAATTGTTTTCTTTCTTTATCAGATTGTGAAGAATATCATCAACTATCTGGGGGTCAATAGTGACGCTCCAACCTTCTTGCAGGTAACCAATGAAAACTAGCTTATGCAAAATACAAGAGTAATAGAGAAGTTGTTGTAAAATTACTGTTTTCTTTGGCTGAATAGATCAATATACATACATTCAGGATTTAATACATGTTTGTATGTACATTGTATGCCGTATCCTTTTTTAGTTTTGTTTTCCCTTAAAACAAAATTTACCTCTGGTTAGTTTTGCAGGCAGCGATACCTCAAATCCTTGAGAGAACAAAAGATGATTTCTTTTCAAAAAATCTTAATATAATGAGGGAGGCTGCAAACATATTCTATGATGGATGTAAGGAGATCCCTTGCTTGAGATGCCCTCACAAACCAGAAGGAGCTATGGTTGCTATGGTAAGTGACATAAAGAGTTTGAATGTTTTCATCTGTAAAGAACCACTTCAATCCAAAACGCTTAAGGTGTTGGGTGAGGGTGTTTCTAGTGATTTATATTATATTCTCTAACACATACCCTCACGCAAGAGCTCTTTGAGCTTGAAACATGGATATGGCACAAGCCCGTTGTTTGGTCTGCCTTGTGCTTTTCTTAAATCTATCTTAAAGTGGGTGGCAGTGAGGATCGAACTCGTGACCTCATGGTCACTGAAGCACTGATACCATGCAAAGAACCACTCCAACTCAAAACCTTCTGGTTTAGTTCTTAGCGCAAATATGCCTTGGAGAGCATATCTGAAACTGATATGATTGTTATTTCTCCAATATCATCATGTAATGTAGAACTTAAAATAAAAACAACTATTTTCTTGTGGAGAAGACAAAACTTGTATTTCTCTTTTTCTTGTGATTTGTTGCTTACAATATGGATTAGTTTATATAGGCACTAGATTGCCTTTTCATGAACCAAAACATTAAATTAGCCATAAACCACAAAACTAAACTTCCAACTCTTGGCCTCTCTAACTCTTGGCCTTTCACTCTCTCTCACAACTCTTGGCCTTTCACTTTCTCACAACTCTTGGCCTTTCACTTTCTTACAACTCTTGGCCTTTCACTTACCTAAACACATGACTCCTTAATTAAGACTATTAAATATAAAACTAACAAAACATTTAAAGTTTATTCAACAATTCTCCTTCATAAACTTAAATGGTTCTGCCATCTTTCATCCCAAGCATCTTCTTGCAATTGTTGAGCAGCAACGTCGGCAGTGGCTTTGTGAAGATGTCCCCGACTTGCTCTTGACTGGTCACGTGTGTTAGCTCCACATTTCCTTCCTTTACTTGATCCCGGATGAAGTGAAATCGGACGTCAATATGCTTGCTTCTTTCATGATTTACCGGGTTCTTGGCTAGCTCTATAGCCGACTTATTGTCAATTCGGATCACAGTTTGACCGACTTGTTTTTCCTCCAACTTGCTTAGCAAATTCCTGAGCCACATTGCATGACAAACACACCAAGATGCAGCTACATATTCAGCTTCACATGTCGACAGTGTCACAATAGGTTGCTTCTTCGAAATCCAGGTGAATGCCGTGTTGCCCATGAAAAACACATAACCAGCCGTGCTCTTTCGATCATCTACGTCTCCACACCAATCACTGTCAGAATATCCAATCAACTTGTATTTTGCCGAGCTCGAGTAGTGTAACCCGTGTGAAACTGTACCTTGAACATACCTCAGAATTCTCTTTACCGCCTTCCAATGTGTGTATCTCGGCTCCTCCATGAACCGACTTACTATGCCGACACTTAACGAGATATCCGGCCTCGTGCATGTGAGATAACGTAGGCTTCCCACCAAACTTCTGTACTTGCTTGCATCAACACGGTCTCCTCCATCAAACTTAGAGAGTTTTGAACCGGGTTCCATTGGTGTTGAAACTGGGTTGCAATCTTCCATCTTGTACTTCTTCAAGATCTTTTTTGCATAAGCCTCCTGTGACACGAAGATTCCCTTCTCATTTTGTTTTACTTCCAAACCAAGAAAGAACTTCATCAAACCGAGATCTGTCATTTCGAACTCTCTTGTCATTGTGCTCTTGAACTCTTGTATCATCTTGGCATTGTTTCCCATAAAAATGAGGTCGTCAACATAAAGAGCCACAATTAACAAGTCTCCTCCATTTTTCTTGACATAAACAGCATGTTCATATGGACATTGTTCAAGTCCATTCTCCTTGAAATATTTGTCAATACGAGCATTCCATGCCCGTGGTGCTTGCTTCAACCCGTAAAGTGCTTTCTTCAATCTCAGCACCTTCTTCTCTTCTCCTGCCTTCATGTAGCCCGGCGGTTGTTCCACATAAACTTCTTCTTCAAGAACACCATTCAGAAATGCCGACTTTACATCCATTTGATGCATTGGCCATCTGTATTGAGCAGCCTGTGAGATGAGTAGCCGAATTGTCTCCATCCTTGTAACAGGGGCAAACACCTCGTCATAGTCAATTCCAGCCTTCTGCTTATAACCTTTTGCAACTAGTCGAGCTTTATATCGTTCTATCTCCCCTTGAGCATTCATCTTCTTCTTGAACACCCACTTCACTCCAATGGGCCGACTTCCTTCTGGTAGCTCGGCTAACTCCCATGTGTTATTTCGGTCAATGGCTTCTATCTCCTCATCCATGGCATCTTGCCATTTCTTATCTCGGATGGCTTCTTCAAAACTTATGTTCTCAGAGTCTGCAAGAAGACAAACAAAATGTACCTCACTTGTTGACTCATATATGTCTTGTATGCTTCGCATCCTGGGTTGTCGTACCTCATCTTCATCATCAGAAGCTTCAGGACTTGCCGGGTTGATAATTTGTGTTGAGATTCCGTCTTCAAAGTTTACCTCAGAAGAATTGTTCCAGTCCCACTCATTTGCTTCATTGAGCTTTACATCTCTGCTTACTATGACTTTCTTGTTGACGGGGTCAAACAGCTTATACCCCTTTGTTTTTTCATCATATCCAATAAAAACATATTTCTTGCTTTTATCCTCGAGCTTGGTTCTGAGCTGGTCCGGTATGTGTGCATAGGCTATACTGCCAAAAACTCTGAGATGAGCCACTGAAGGCTTTTGACCGCTCCATGCTTCCTGTGGAGTTTTATCATCCAAGTTCGAATGTGGACATCGGTTCTGCACATACACAGCACACTGCACAGCTTCCGCCCAAAACTCCTTCGGCATCCTTTTGTTCTTCAGCATTGACCGAACCATGTCAAGAATAGTCCGGTTCTTCCTTTCAGCCACGCCATTCTGTTGTGGTGAGTATGGTGCTGTTAGAAACCTCCTTATCCCCTGTTCCTCACAGAAAGACATAAACGCTGTTGAGGTATATTCCCCACCTCTGTCAGACCGCACCGATTTGATATAGCTTCCTGTTGCCTTCTCAATCATCACCTTGAACCTTTTGAACACATCAAACACCTCGGACTTCTCCTTCAGAAAGTAAACCCAAGTTTTCCGTGAGAAATCATCAATAAAGGAAATAAAATACTTCTTACCGCTGAAGGAACCCGGATTGATGGGTCCACACAAGTCGGTATGTATTAGTTCCAGAGGTTGCTTAGCCCGGAATCTTGCCATCTTCTGAAACGTGGTCCTGGCATGCTTGCCAAGTACACAACTCTCACAAAACTTTCCTTCAAAGTTGATGCCAGGTAACCCTTCCACCATCTTCTTCTTTGCCAACTCGGTTAGACCACCATAATGTAGGTGACCAAACCGGAGATGCCAAAGTGACGCCTTATCTTCCACCTCGGCTTGTAAACATTCAACCTGTATACATTTCAGATTTAGTTTATACATACGATTCTTACCCATTTGAACCCGAACTATCAGCCGACCTTGCTCATCTTTCAAATACAATACCCGGTCTTTCATAATAACCGAGTAACCTTTCTCCATCAGTTGACCCATGCTTAAAATATTGCTTTTTAGGTCGGGTACATAGTACACATCTCGAATTGAGCCAATTAACCCGTCCTTTTGTAGGAAACAGATCGTACCTCGGCCTTTTACCTCAACCTTTGAGGCATCCCCGAACGAAACATGTCCGGTTTCCACCTTTCTCATCTCCTTGAAGAAGTCCTTATGTCCGCACATGTGGTTGCTCGCACCCGTGTCAAGATACCACTCCATGTCATCGTCTGGACTTCCTTTACTGTGTGTCATTAACAAGACACCATCCTTCATCTCGCCTTCTGTGGCTAGGTTGGACGTCTCCTCCACCTTTTTCTCCTCTCTGCATTCTCTTGCGAAATGTCCGACTTTGCCACAGTTGTAACACTTGTCCGAGTTACAATCTTTTGCATAGTGACCAAACTTTCCACATTTGTAACACTCGATGTTTGAATAATGTGACCGACCTCCTCGTCGACCTCGTCCTCTTCCTCTCCAGTTTTGTTGATTTGACTGTCCTACCTCATCACTATACACTTCTTGACTTCGGCCTCGACCTCTACCACCACGGCTAGTACCTCGTCCACCGCGGCCACGTCCTCTACCTCGAAAATTTTGAGAATAGAGCATCTTCTCATCTTTAATTGTTGCTTTGGTCTGAAGTGCCTGCTCAAGAGTTTCCTCCTTCTTCTTCTTTCTTTGTTCATGCGCTTCAAGGGAACCCGCCAACTCGTCAATGGTGAGTGTAGACAGGTCCTTGGACTCCTCTATGGCACAAACCACGTTTTCGAACTGGTCTGTCAAAGATCTCAAGATTCTCCACCACTCTGGTGTCAGGTATATCTTCTCCATTCCGTTTTAACTGGTTCACAATTCCTTGAACCCGGGCAACGAACCCGGATACTCCTTCCGTGTCCTTCATCTTCATTCCCTCCAACTCGGCACGAAGGGTTTGAAGCCGGACTTGTTTAACCCGGTTAGCTCCTCTATAGACATTTGCTAAGATGTCCCAGGCTGCCTTTGAGGTCTCACAATTTGCTATCTTCTCGAACCCGGATTCGTCTACAGCTCGGAAGAGCATGAATAACGCCAGCTTGTCTTTTGCACGCGTCTCTTTCAACGCTTTGGTTTGAGCCGCCGAATGGCCTCCAGTGTCCTGTGGTTCTACAAAACCTGCTTGAACATTCTCCCAAGCGTCCTGGGATCCGAGAAGAGCCTTCATCTGGATGCTCCAATTCTCGTAGTTCTCCTTCGTCAACTTAGGTAGTGCCATATCACTCCCCCTCTCCATAGCTCTGATACCAATTTGTGGTATCACTATAATGTAGAACTTAAAATAAAAACAACTATTTTCTTGTGGAGAAGACAAAACTTGTATTTCTCTTTTTCTTGTGATATGTTGCTTACAATATGGATTAGTTTATATAGGCACTAGATTGCCTTTTCATGAACCAAAACATTAAATTAGCCATAAACCACAAAACTAAACTTCCAACTCTTGGCCTCTCTAACTCTTGGCCTTTCACTCTCTCTAACTCTTGGCCTTTCACTCTCTCTAACTCTTGGCCTTTCACTTTCTTACAACTCTTGGCCTTTCACTTTCTTACAACTTTTGACCTTTCACTTATCTAAACACATGACTCCTTAATTAAGACTATTAAATATAAAACTAACAAAACATTTAGCGATTAACACTTAGTTGTGTTATATTCTATCGAGACCTTTTATTTGGCAAAAATATGCATGAAGATATATAATTGGATTTTATCTTATGATTTGATACTCTGGATTTGAAAATAAATCATGTGCATTCTACTGTAGCGTTGGTGGTTCTTATTATTATTACTATTAGCAATAAAGAAGGGTGTTGAGATATATAGTCCCACATTGGTTGTATGTGCAACTAATGTGGAGTTTATAAGGCCTTGGGCACTCCCACCCTTTGAGCTAGCTTTTGGGGTGGTGTATCCCAAGGTTCTTTACATGGTATCAGAGCATCGTCGTCCCCCACTTTCTCTTGTGGACTCTCTTAGCACAGGTAGGTTGAGCCTGTTGCATTATCCACTCTTCAAGTCCAATGGGCTCTCGTGTGAGGGGGCGTGTTGAGATATATAGTTACACATTGGTTGTATGTGCAACTAATGTGGCCTTTATAAGGCCTTGGGCACTCCCACCCTTTGAGTTAGCTTTTGGGGTGGTGTATCCCAAGGTTCTTTACAAAGGGCTTGATAAGCCTTTAGTTGCTAGCTGTGGTTGTTGTTGTATTATTATTCTTGCAATGTTGGTTTCAACTTTGCCTAGATAGTGTTCGTGTATTTTGCAATTAATGTTTTGTCCATATGTCTTTGCTTTTTGGAATGCCAAATTCCTATGTTTTTGGTTTTTTTACGTTATTCATATGGTTTAGAAAAGAAACCCCCCTATGAGTCTATGACACTACAATCTTTCGTGATACGACGAAAGCCTTAGGGGTGATAATAATGCCAGGGCCTTGGGCCCGGCCTGTTAAGGCTGGCCCGACTCATCTTTTTTAATTATTGAGCCCGAACTTATACTCATTCAAAAGTTTTTTTATTTTAAAAACCTTAGGCTTTCATGGCCAAATCCGGCCTTGAAGTCTCGCCCGTATATATTAAATTTATTTATTTTTTATATTTTTATATTAATCATTTGAACATCTTTTTTTCAGTTTTTTGTCTCTGCTCTATTTCTTTTCCCCGATCTAAGTCATCGTCCCACCAACAGGTAAATGAAGCCATGTTCATCATAAGCTTCTCTCACCGACCCACCGTTCATGCTGTAACTTGCTTCAAACTTGCACTATTCCTTCACCGCCATAGCTGAGGATCATCTATTTTCGGTCTACCCACTTTCACGCCACTCTTATCCACCGTCACTGGTAGTTGTTAGTCAGATCTGGTTGGTTTGAAGCCCCACTTATCACTCAATCTCGATTTTCTTTCTCTTTAAGTTCATTCAATAGCTCATCCTCTCACCTATCAACTCCCTCGCTAATCCATTTGGTCTGGTTATTTCTTCACCATCACTTTGGACGGCGAACTACTTGCAGCTGCAGCAGTGGCGTGGACAGCAACGGAGGCACGGTCACCGGCAGTGGCAGACCTACTTATGCGCCTGTGTCCGCAACAAACTTTTGAAAACAAAAAATTACACCCAATCAATCTTAGTTGTTACTGCAAACAAAACACACACACAAAGATAGTGATGGTGATGATAATGAGTGAGAGAAAGAAGAAACTGGGGTCTTAGATGGGATCGTTTGCTTCTCAAACAATCTGGGATCGACATTTCAAAATGTAAAGATTCCACCTTTTCAGCGATTCAAACAAGAAAAATTAGATTAACAGCAAGGAAAAAGATTTTCAGCGATTCAAAATAAAAATAAAAATTAGTAGCAAGGAGAAAGATTTTCAGCAATTCAAACAAAAAAAAATCAGATTTTCAGCTATCCCACCACATCGTCGACTAGAAGTTGCGAGCTATCCTACCATCGATGCCAACTGGTCCGGTACACAGTTTGCTTCTCCGAACTCATAGGATAAGTTGAGAGAGAGGAAGATCAAATACGAGGTCACGGACACCTACATGTCTCAATCCTTCTCTAGCATCTTTTATTTTTTATTATTTTCTTTTTCACCTATTCCAATACAAATTTTTGACTTCAATCTCATTTTTTTTTTTTTAATTTGAATTAGCAGAGTAGTTTATTTGTATAATTAATAAATAATAATAATAATTTTTTTTATTTTTAATAAATAAACAGGCCACAGGCTTAAGACAATCTTTTATTTTTTGTAAACGAACCAGGCCACATGTTAATATTATATTCATAATAGGTAACAGACTAAGGCCGATTTGACACGTTTAAATACAGGCTTGCCCCGTTAAGATCAAAGCTCGGTTCGGTTCGGCCCGTTAACACCCCTTTACAGCACATGGGTTCAAAGTTTCCATAAGGCAGGGCAAAGCCCTTGCAATGAGTTGAGAAGAACTCTCTCGCTAATTGCAAAGTCCTAAACTTTCATTAATTGTACTTTTGTCTAAAAATGACTTTATTTCTTAGAATTAGATTTCTTATGTAATTAATTCCTATTAAATTCTTAATCCACTCCCAAATTCACATTTCACATCTGCAAGTGACATCAACAATAAAGAACTACGTACTTAATTTTACTCTCTACTCATATTTTTTTAACATATATCTCATTTAAATGACTCAAATCCCTCGAAATTAGAACAACTCATGTTTACTCTTATATATATAGGGGAAGGATTCGTTTACTGTAACACCTGGCTGCTTCAAGAATCAACGACTATCCCCACATACTAACACGAGACTTTTCAGTGTGCTTTTTTCTCACTTGCACACTTTCTGGGAAGACTTCCCTGGAGGTCACCCATCACAAAATTGCATCAAATCAAGCACGCTTAACTGTGGAGTTCTTCCGTTCTGGGTTACCGAAAAGAAGATGCATCTTGTTAGTATAGGTAGTACTAATTAATTCTTATAAGCTATCCCAAACTGTGCAGTCTCACACCTGCATAGTCTTTGGAATCCCTCTCTTTCGGGTATCGATTCGATTCATCCATGCATGTAACCCCACACTGGAAGCCTGTCAGGAGCCGCTCCTTGTTCGTGCCTCTTTGCACCGACGATCACTCCCCGCCCTCGTCAGTGCTCGGGATGTTACATACCCACCAGCTTCCGCTTGGTTCGTCCTCGAACCACACCGTACTGGAAGAGAGGCCCTGCTCTGATACCACTTGTAACGTCTGGCCGCTTCAAGAATCAACGACTATCCCCACATACTAACACGAGACTTTTCAGTGTGCTTTTTCCTCACTCGCACACTTCCTGGGAAAACTTCCCAAGAGGTTACCCATCCCAGAATTGCTCCAAGTCAAGCATGTTTAACTGTGGAGTTCTTCCGTTCCGGGCTACCGAAAAGAAGATGCATCTTGTTAGTATAGGTAGTACTAATTAATTCTCATAAGCTATCCCAAACTGTGCAGTCTCACACCTGCATAGTCTTTGAAATCCCTCTCTTTCGGTTGTCGATTCGATTCATCCATGCATGTAACCTCACACTGGAAGCCTGTCAGGAGTCGCTCCTTGTCCGTGCCTCTTTGTACTGGCGATCACTCCTCGCCCTCGTCAGTGCTCGGGATGTTACATTTACAAACTTTTTTGACAAATTTTTACAAATTACACTATATTCTCCTGGGAGAACCCCAGTGAAACTAGTGTTCTCCCGGGAGAAGATAGTGTAGTTTGTAAACAATTTTTTTTTATAAATATAACATGCCCTATATATATATAGGTAGGATCATTTGACACCGGTGTCAAATTTCAAATTTGACACCTCATCTGAGAGTCGTTAGATAAAAAAAGATCAACGGTGTCACATGTTTACAAATCAGAGCCGTTGATCTTTTTTGATCTAACGACTCTCATATGAGGTGTCAAATTTCAAATTTGACACCTCATCTGAGAGCCGTTAGATAAAAAAAGATCAATGGTGTCATATGCTTACAAATCAGAGGCGTTGATCGTTTTTGATCTAACGGCTCTCAGATGAGGTGTCAAATTTGAATTTTGACACTGGTGTCAAAGGATCCTGCCTATATATATATGGGTTTTATATTTCTCATTTAACATGAGAATTCAAACTTTCCTACACACCCTTCGATTTCCGTGCTGACATGGGTCCTACATCTAATTTTTCTAACACATGGGTCCCACATGCTTTTTATCTCTACAACATGAAATTTCAATTCTCATTTAACTTATGAACAATAACCAACTAACTAAATAAACAGCTATTGTCTTTACTATTCCACTTTTCTTTGCTAGGTCCTTTTAGCCTCTTTGCATATTCCTGGAGAGAGTTTTTCTTCTTCTTCTTTTGGATAAATTACGTATATTCTCCACATAATACAATTTTGTTTGGAGCAAGTCCAATATTAAAATTTTAATTGCACTTGATGTATTGTGGGTTGAGTCGAATAGGCCGACTCAGATTGAATTGACACTTCTACTTATCATAGTTTTCAAACATGTTATCACTTCATCAAAGCCCAAAAATATTTTAATAGAATATTGTATATTTTCATCATTCATGAGACCGTTTACATTGGTGATAAAAAAGATAAATAATTAACTTACGAAATAATTAAGATAAGGATACATAACAAAATTAGTTATCCTTGTTCCTAATACTTCCTCTAATTTGGAGAATGAATGCAATAAAATATTTAACTTGCAAAGGGTTTTTGTGAGGTGGGGGAGGGGAGGGGAGTGTTGACTCCTTAAGTATCATGCTATAGAGAACATTTATTTGGCGATATATATGTATGAAGATAATTGGATTTTATCTTATGATTTGATACTCTTGATTTAAAAGTGAATTTTTGCGATTGTGTTTCTTAGTATTATTATATCCATAATGAGGGCTTTATCAGTCTTTAATTGTTGTGGTTGTTATTGTGTTATTATTTTCGAATGTCAATTTCAATTTTGTCCAGATAGCGTTTTTGTATTATGCAATTAATGTTTTATCCAGATGTTAACACCATTTTTTGATTTATTATTTTATTCCAAAAGTAATGAACACAAGAAAGATAAAATTCAAGTTCCTAGCGTAGATGTTTAAAAGTTTTGTGGCCGTATATGATTATATGTTCTTTGTGCAAAGCAAAATTAAATTACCAAAATTCATAAGTAATTAAGTTTAGTAACTAAAGGTGTCAAATAGGTCAGGAAAGGAACGTTAGTGTAGTATCCTATCTTGCACCAACATCGATATGGGACACGACACGATACTCTAACATGTTAATTATAAAATGTGTTAGATTTCGACACATTAGAATACGTTTCAATATTAAATAATATTTTTAATATATGTAAAATATATTATGTTTAATATTTGATAATTTAACAAAAAAACATAGCTAAACTTATAATATTGTTCTGCCTGGGGCAGTGATGTCTAACCAGAAGTTAGGTGTTGATGTTGGATCTAGTGTTTTCTCTCTAGATACTTATGAATTAGGTATCTTGGGGGCAGCAAATCACGACACACGATATAACGGCTTTTGCCAAGAGGGTGTGTGTTATAACACCTCACAATTCTAAAATAAGTAATTAAAGTGTTAAGTGAGAAATTAAGTGAAGGATTAGTGAAAATCCCAAAGATTAGGCCAAAATACAAAGAAAGGGCAAAACGGTAATTATTAGCCAACAGCAACCCTAGGAAGGAAAAAAATTGAGCAGGAGGTCTCAGATGATAAAAATAAGCCTGGAAATGGATTCAGAACGAAAAATTGAGTGGATAGGCAAGTTTCAGAAAAATCAGTGAATAGTGTTTTTCGCGGGTAAAAATACCGCAGTCAGATTGCACCGTAAAACGTGCCAGTGGAATTTTGAGCTCTAGGTTTCAAATATTGATTTTAAATGGTCCATAGAAATAGGAAATATGATTTCTGATAAAATTTGAGGAATTTAAGTCAATTTGTGGAAGTTTGTCAACGGAGCGCGTTGTACCTTAAAGCAGTGTTTTTCCGAACAACCGGAAAGCTCCAAATTTTTATCTGAAAGAGTAAAATTAAAGGATTTTGTTAAGATGGAAAATTTTAATTTCTCATTAGGTTTTTAAATTGTGAATTTTAGTGATGATCAGAGGGAAATTCGGATGAGTTTTAAATCACGTGGGATCCGGTACCCACTTTAATTCAAATAAACACTTACATGTTACTATTCACCTTCATTTCCCCGTGTTTTTCCTTCTCCCTCCTGCGCCCAAACAGCTTGCTCCCTCCATTTTGATTCAAAATTTTCCTTTGGCCATAACTTAGCCATTTCTCCACCGAATTCAACGATTCTTGTCTTGAATCTAATGGAAAACACCTTCTGAAACCGCTTATTTGGGGAGATCTACAACAAAATCAGATCCGAAATTTTGAGAATTTTTGGTGTTCATGAAGCTTTTTCATGCTCCAATGGTGGAGTATGCTTAGGTGGAGCCATATACCATGCAATTGGGTAAGTTATTTCAACATTTCATTGGTTAAATTTTGAGTTGTGATAATTGCCCCTAAAGAGGGATTTTGTGATATGTGGTGTTAGAGAGCTCAAATGGAAAATGTCTATTAGATGATAATGTCTTAGAATGATGTATTAATGCTAGAAATGCAATGAAAATTTTAAGCGAAAAAAATGGATTTTTAACTTAGAAAAAAATTGATGCATGAAATGGAATTTTTGAGTTTTGTGTTAATGTGTGGTATAGTGAATTGTAGTGTGATTATATGATGTTAGGAAGTGATTATGTGAGTTGTGGGCCATAGGAATTGAGTGGAAATCCTTGGTTTGGACTAACCAAGATTAGGCCATTTATGTACAATTGAGCAAATTGATGTTTTAGAACACTTTGGTGTTGTGTTGTGTGATGGAAAAGTTATTAGATGGGTTGTGTGGTGATTGGCATGTGGAAGAATCAATGTAAAAATGATAAGTGTTGAAAGTGGCAAAATGTGCCTAAAGTGTAATTATTCGCAAAACGTTGCGAAAAAGTCGTAAAACCGTAAAACGGCGATTGAACTAGCCTTTGGGTAACCTAAGTAAGTGAAATAAAATGAGAAAGAAAATTTAGAAAAATAAAACCCAAAATAACACTATGTAGGCCGAACCCTTAGTGGAGGGGAGAGGAAATCTGACGTTTTCGCGTTTTGACGTATCTTGACTGAAACTGACGGCTGTGCATGGTTGTACAGGTTGCCGTACGTGGATATAAACTTGGAACAGTGAAACAGTGGATTGCCCTTGGTCCTGGATCAAGTGGATTGAGGCGTTCCCTGTGTATCAAGCTATGAGTGGAGTTTCTGCGGAGCTCAGTGGACGGATAAATAGAAAGGTAACCTCTTGGTACTGGGGCTTGTTCCCCTTTTGTGTTCCACCTTGCTAGTTGATGGCAATGGTAGGAAGTGTGTATGAGTAGTGTAGAACAGCATGAGCATGCATGTGCATTATCACAGTGGGTACTTATGTACCAAATCTCTGGCCAGTAGATATTTTTAGCCTTCGGGCAAGTGTTTCCGGACTGCCACTGGATAGGTCTCCGAGAGGGAGTTCCAGTTGACCCAGGGTCGTGGTGTGTTATCCGGATAGGAGCACACTAGGTTGTCTCGGGTGTATATGGTTGGAAGGGGTACCTTGGTGGGTTGTTCTATGAACACGCCAGGGGTAGTACCCATAGGCGTATAGCCGAGGACATGGTGTGGTATTGGTAGCTACCATCCCGCATGTCGTAGTTGTTCTGATATATTCCCCCTTTCTCTAAATCCCTTGCTTTATCCCGTTTTATAACAGTGGTGTTGTTTTTATGCTATTGATATACATCGAAGTGAACCATTGGGCGGAGTTTTCTCCAGAACCTCTTGGTTACTGAGATATATCTGTATATCTCACCCCGTCTCGGGGCATTATTTCAGGGTGTACTAGTGGATATGGAGCAGCGGGCAAGAAGCCCGTATGAGGACGAGTGGAGCAGTGGTGTAGAGTTTAGCTATCATGTCATTTTAGTTTATGAATTTATTTGGCAAGTGAAGTGTAATATGTAAATAATTGTAGTTTGAAGTTAAAGTTGTAAATGTAAATGTAATCCAGTGTTGTAAATGTACCATGGATGTATGTAATAAGATGGAAGGGCTTTAGGCCTATTATAGGTTTATGACTATCCGTATTATGTTTTATGCATGAAATTGAAAGTAAACTGTTTATGTTTTAAGTGTATAATGGATTGGGTTGTAAGTGCCCCAAGGCGTTATTGGACCTTGTGTGTGCCACCCATTGGATTTTGCTGGATTTCAGGTGTATTAATGGTGTTAAACAGGTTATGCAAATTTGGGGATTTTAGAAAATACAAAGGAAACTCTGGCGAATTTTCTGTAGAATTGACAATTTTTGGGTGAACTTTGGAGGAGCGTATCTCTCTCCATAGTGGTCCGATTGGGACGTAACATACGCCATTTCGAAGCTTAAGATGTCCCCTACGTTGTGTCAAAAGCTTAGGTTCATTGGTGGTGTGCGCAGCCCATGGGGGCTGTTGTCACACACTGCCCTGTTCTGTCCGGTTTTAGCTGGCAGATTTGAGGTGGTTTTGAGAAATTAATTCCCGCTTCGTTACTTGGCCAAATTAAGCATACGATATATCAAATCGAAGTTTGAGGTGTCTAGTTTATGGTATAAAAATTTGAGAGGCAGTGTCCTTGTGGTTAGGTGCAGTTTATTCCGTGAAGTTTGGACGTTTTAGGCTGTTTTGGAGTTGGTAGGCAATGTTGTTTGTCCATCTTCAAACGGCGATAACCGGAGCTCACGAGCTCGGAATCGAGTGTGTGATAGCTTGTTAGAAAGGTAAGTGAACAAGGAAAAAAGATAACCTGGAGTTTAAGTTTGGATTTTTATTTTGGGTTCGTAGATAAACAAATTGGCAAATCCGGTTAAGTGGTAAAAACGTAAAAAGTGAGGAATTGGCTAAGTGGGTTTATGGGAACCCCTTAGTATCTTGTATGTGATAGAATAAAGTGTATAAATAATTAAGAAAGTCTTCCGCTAGTGTTTCAGTTACGATCACAGCTTTTTATTATTACGCTTTTTATACTTTTATCGTTCGCGTAATAATCGGAAAATGTTTATTCTCATTTTTATAAATGAATTGTTATGATTGTAACTGCGCTTAATATCATAATTAATGTTAACAATACCGGTGTACAACGGGCTGTTACATGTGTGCTGTGTGATTGCATAAAATAGGTGATGTGCCTCTGGCAAGTGTGGTTTTTCTGTCTTAAAATTGATAAGAATAGAGTCATAAGAGAGCAATTTAAATACATATTTGCTAATTATATTGATTCTTTGTATGTCAATAATATTCACCTATTGGTTGTGATTTTACAGGAAAAAAAAGTGAAAATTATTAAAAGCCTATTAACACACTTCCACACGGTTGGAGAAGATTACAAATTCCAGAAGCATGGCGCGGACCGGCATCACATTGGCGCACACCCGCGCCAGTTTCCGAACTGCACAGCGGTACTTTGGAAGTGGCGCCAACTGGCGCCACTATGGCGCCAACCGGCGCCGAATTCTTGAAAAGAAATAAAATGGCAGCACCATGGCGCTAGGTAGCGCCAAATCCATGCTACCTAGCGCCACTTTCAACAAATTTTTTTTACATGGCGCTACCTAGCGCCCAAACTGGGAAGAAAAGGCGTGGCGCAAACTTGCGCCAATCCGGCGCCAACCGGCGCCAACCGGCGCCGGTTTGCGGGACGGATCTCCGTGTTTTCTGAGGGGCACTTTTGGAAAGGAAATAAAATATTATAAAAGCACCTTTTATGTAATTAGGTCAGCAGACTGACACTTCCAAAAATTCTGAAAATTGTGAGACTGAGGAAGAAACAAAAGAGGCAGATCTGGAGATTGGAGGAGAAGGGCACTGGAGTCGTTCTTCGTTCTTCATCTCCTTCTAGTATTTCTTTATCTCTTGTTTTAATTTTATGTTGAATTTTAGATCAGCGATCATGATGTTGATCGGCTAGATCACTTTTATTGTAGTCAGGGTCACGATCCATATGTGAACCCTTGACATGAAGGATTGATTTGTGGTTTTTAATTTATATAATTGTCTTTATCTTTACTCTGTGCGAATTTTATATTCCCTTTGTTAGAATTGATGGATCTAATAGTTGGGGGTATTCAGAGGATCAAAACCCTAGATAGGAATATTGGGGTTTTGATCTCGAAAGGGGGTAAGATAACGATCTGTATGCGTGCTAGGAATAGACGTGTATATGATTGCAGATGCTTAAATTATCGCGCCCATTGCTTGATCCCATGAGAAACATTGCAAGGAATTGGGGTTTCTCATGGGATTAAAGGGTTAACCTTGCAAGGAATTGAGGGTTAACTATTAACTCTTTTTAGAGGATAATTTATCTGAGTGATTATATAAATAATTATTGTAAATCAATCCGGAGTAAAAAGTGGGGATCATTTGGTGAATGAACCCTGGCTACAATGCTTTTCTCATATTTTTCTACAAATCAATTTTCAATTTTATTGTTTTATTTTTCAAAATAAAAATACAAAAATAAGTCTTTTATTTTCAGATTTCAAATTTCACTCAATTTGACAATATTTGTCACACAAACCCTATTTGAATTACTTCCGCTCTTTTAAGAGAAAGTTTAATTGATATTAGATTCCAATCCCTGTGGAGACGAACTTTTCTTATCACTTTATTACTTGTGCGATCGGTATACTTGCCGGAGAGCATCAATAGGGCTAAGAGAGATCAGTCATATCTGTGGTATTTAGTTCCTATTTATAGAGTTTACCTTTGGGCTTGTGTTACTTGGGCCTTCTATGGACGTGGGCCTTACTCAGATCCATAACAGTTTCCCCCTAGCCCGGTAGACTGAGTACTCAGGGTGCTGGGATGTCTGAGATATGTTCTTCAATGCAGACGCTTTACCTCGGTTTGCTTTTACCCCGGCTTTTATTTTTAAACTCTTGGTTTGACCAAGAAGGGGATGGACGAGGTGCTTCCGGTTACTCCGGATATGAGCTCTATCCGAGATGAATCAACGAGATATGATAAAGGTTCCTTTTTTGAGAAACGATTCTCCACCCATGCAATGATAACTACTTTCCACGTGGCTCTCCTCAACAAATGCGGCGTGTGCCACTACTCCATCCCACGTCGTTTCATATTAATTGCAACTGTCAAGACGTCCTTCATCTGTCCTGTCCACCACCAAATTTACCTTCGTGCCCCTGCCTTTTGGTTTCGTGGGTCTTTACCCATCCAACTTCAGTTTTTCTCTTCATTTCGATATTTTAGTTTTTGCTCATTCGCCTTTGCCTTACTCTTACTGAATCTCCATTTAACTCATCATTTTCGCAGCTTCCATTCATAATTCCTCCAGGCTTCGTTCTTTCATACTCCTTCAAGGATTTACTTCAGGTACGTTTACTGATGCCCTCTTAGTTTCCATCTCTAGTTGCTTATTTTCTTCCAATGCTATTTTCTGCCTTTGCTACTTTCACGATATGCTTTGAACCTGACATGTTCTTGGCATCACCACACTTGCATTCCAAGTATACGCCCTTTGTCTCTGTTTGTCTGACTATGCTTCATTCATTAGCATGCACTACATTATTTGTATAGAACTTTTTTTGCAATTGCTTATTTTTCAATGTTCCTTAGTTCGAAAATTTCTCCTGGCATGAGTGAGAGGAACTTCACTAGTCGAAAGAAACCCATTTGCCCTCCTGGTCCGAGATTTTTGTTGTTTGTTAGACCTCGGACTGAGGAAGAGACTCTGGCCGCTTTATTAGGAGGCTATTGAGGCAGTGGCAGCAGGGGAGCGTTTTCATCTCTTCCCTCAATCAGAAGACGCAGTCGAGGCCTTTGCCGTAATCTATGGGGTACTACCCACAACTTAGGTCAAGTCTCCACCCCTTTACGTTCAACCCCAATTTCAACTCATAACCCTGCTCCACTTCATACTTCTCAACACATCACGTCAGTTATCCCAGGTGATAGAAATCTAGACCCTTGTTTTAATTGCGTCTACCTTAGTGCTCAATTTGTTGAAAAGGAAAGCGATTTCATGGCCGATTTAGTATTAGGTAGTTGTTCACACCATGTCGGCTCATCTACCCTTCTCCTTTGGTTTTCTTAGAGGACTCTTCAAGCTCTTCCCATAGTAGTTCGTTTAGTTCAGGTACGTACTTTCCCTGCTACGCACTTTTTCTGCTTTTAATCCTCCCATTTTGTTGTTCTAGGTATTTATGGAGTCCCCTTCTACAAAGTTAAACATGGAAATTCCCTCATCTAGCCAGGGACAGGAAGCCGAGGTAAGCCCAGCCAAGAAGGGCTCTGCTCTTGTTAGCAGCGATCTTTGAAGACAATATCTGTGGGTCACAGAAGAGGTTCTGAGTTTTAGGTCCACATGTCTACCGAAGAGGTATCCGGGCTTCCGATAGGTAACCCAATTGGGTTCAATACCTTTTAAATCATCTTCTCCTTGCCCCAACCCAGATCCATCCCAATGGTTGGGCCTATATCGTTGCCTTCGAGCAGCTGTGTGCATCCCTGTCTCTACCTTGCACTGTTCCCCTTTTCCTTTATTTCTTTAATGTATATACTCCCCGCACTGGTTCAGAGCCTCCAAAATTCAAAAGATGGACTAGCATTCGGGGTGGTGCCAGTAATCCCTCTAGGAAGTTATTTTCTGTGTACAGTGATTCCTTTAAAGACTTTAAGACTTCTTATTTTAAGGTGATAGCTGAAGGCGGGGAGAAACCGTGGTTTGTTGGAGATGACGAAGAAGGACAATTCCCCCTCTATTGTTCTCAAGAGCATCACCTTCGTAGGTCAGCTGATTTCAAACTGAGATTGTCAAGGGAAGACAAGGTCAACGCTAAAGCTTTGCTGGACCATGTATATTCCCAAGGCCACCTGAGTGCGGCCTCTCTAGTAGCTAGATCGCAATCCGGCTTGGATCGAACTAGTATGCTTATGTCATTTTTTCTTTGGTGCATCCACCTTTTAGTTTTCATTATTTTGATCTGGGTATGCTTATCTTGCTTGTTTATTTGCAGATTCTAGCATGGATTTCGACATGGACGAGGACCCAGACTACATTCTATCCTTGAAAGGGAAATCAGCTACCCAACCCCCTCCGGCTTCCAAAAGGCAGAACGAATAGCCCTTCTGCGGCCACTACCTCTGCCCCAACATCCAATCCCGACATATCAATATTGAATCTCACCAATGATTTTGAAAACTTGGAGTCAGATGTTAACCCGGCTTCTCCCATCCCAGTTGTTGGTACCACTCGTGCCGTGGTATCCGTTAACCTGGGTACCCCAATCCCGCCTGCCCTCCCAACCGGACTTAGGAGGGGTGCATTGTGGGAAACTGGCGTAGCCGCCGAGCTCTGAGGTGTCACTCGCCCCCCGCCCACATTTTTTGGGTATGGAATAATTTCAAGGGCCGAGATGGAGGAGCTTCAGAAAGCTGAGCTGTATGCCTTCAAAGCAGCGTTACTGCTGAAGCAGTATTCTCTATTGCTGGAAAAATATACTAAAGTTGTTGCTGAGAGGGACGCAATTCGGGTTGACTGCGACAAGGCAGTCCAAGATAATAAGGACCTGGCAAGCACTGCTACCGAGTTGAAATCCTCCTTGGAGCAATTATAATTTGTGTCGAACTCATTTAATCTGAATGCTGATAAGGAGAGTATTGTCAATTACTACAAAAAGAAATATTGATTGTGCTGACATAGAGGGAATCTATGATTGTCGCGCTGACTTTCGAAAATGACAAGTTGAAGTCTGTCTCTAGAATTTTATGTCCGATTATGATTTCAGTCAAGCCGCACTAGAGAAGGCTGTTGGTAGTGCCTTTAGAAATGCTGTCAATCAAATGCGATATTTTAACCCCGAGGTGACCCTGAAGACTGACCAGCTGGATTGCTTTGGCTATATCTGAGGTGGAGTTTATATTCCTCCCCTTCAAGCTGATCAAAATTTGGGGGAAGGTGAAACTTCAAACGTGGTGATCACTCCAGAAGTAGAGGCTGCTGGGCAGGAATTTGAAGCCGAAGTTAGGCAGTTGTTGCGGAGTGATGATCAAGACTAAAGAGAAGAGTCGGGATGCCGGTTTATTTTGTACTTTCTTCTTTAAGTCTCTTGCCATGACTGAGGATTATTTTGATTTGTAACAAACACCTCTTACTTTGATTTGTTTTTTTCTTGCCGGATACCTCTTCCTTTGATTTACCTTTTTAGCAATATTTTTCGCTTTTAGCGACGACTCTTGCTCTTCTCGCAAGAACTTAAGAGTTAAAGGGCGTCCCCTTGTTTTCCTAGATGATCCACCTCGGCTAGAACCCATGTTCTTGTTATTTTACAAGATGGGTTCCAATACCTTGGTTGGTTTGGCTTGCTACCTCGGCTAGAACTCGCGTCCTTGCTATTTTTGGCAAGTCGGGTTCCAATACCTTAGTTTGGTTCCTGGCTAGAACTCACCATTCTTGCCATTTTGGCAAGATGGGTTCCAATACCTCAGATTTAGTACATGGCCAGAACTCACTATTCTTACCATTTTGGCAAGACAGATTCCAATACCTCGGATTTAGTACCTGGCTAGAACTCACTATTCTTGCTATTTTGGCAATACGGGTTCCAATACCTCGGATTTAAAATGACTAACATATTTTTGAAAAATATATGCTTGCTTTATTCAACTGCTCATAACTGAGTTTGAAATTACAAAAAGTAAAACTTAAATATTCTTCTGCTTTACAACTAAAATGCTTTTTCGGTTTGTTCGCATTCCATGTTCTTTTGATATTTTTTCCTTGTGAAGTCTCCAGCACGTAGGCTCCGTTTGGAAAATTTTCTTTTACTCTGTATGGCCCTTCCCATTTCGGAGCTAGCTTTCCTTCAGCCGCATTGCGGCCTCCGATGTATGCTTTTCGAAGAACCAAATCTCTTACCATAAACATTATGGGCTTCACCTTTTTATTGAACCGGTTAGCAAAGAGTTGTTTAGCTGCGAAGTTTCTGCAATGAGCCATAATCTGGGTCTCATCTATCAAGTTCGGTTCCACCGCCATTCTTTTTTTTTATTCTTCTGTTTGTGATAATGCTTGAACTCTTCTCCAGGATGGCTCTCCCAACTCTACTAGAATCATGGCCTCGCACCCATAGGTTAACCTTAATGGGCTTTCGCCTATAGATATCTGCATCGTGGTTCTGTATCCCCAGAGTACGTAGTACAACTCCTCTACCCATTTCCCCTTGGCGGATTGTTCTATTCTTTTTATCAATCCTTCTATAATAACTTGATTGGCTGCTTCTGCTTGACTGTTAGTTTGGGGATGCTCCACTGATGCAAGGCGATGTCAGATATGAAGGTTTGCCATCAACTCCTGGAAGGCTTTGCTTGTGAACAGGGTTCCATTATCAGTAATCACTTCAGCCAGGATTCCAAACCTGCAAATTAAATTTCTTTCAAAGAAATGTTGGATTCTAGCCGAGGTGATTGTTGCAACTGGCTCTGCTTCTATCCACTTTGTAAAGTAATCGATAGTCACTATTAACCATTTTAGTTGGCGCTCTGCTGCTGCAAATGGACCCAAAAGATCCATCCCCCATTTAAAGAATGGCCACGAGGCAGTAATTAAGTTTAATTCTTCTTGGGGAGCCATAAGGTTCTTTCCGTGTTTCTGACATTGATCACATTTCTGCACATGTTCCTTGGCATCATTGCTCATAAATGGCCAGAAATAGCCGGCCCTAATCGCTTTCCAAGCTAAAGCCTTACCTCCAACATGCTGGCCATTTATTCCCTCATGGATTTCAGACAAGACGTATTGTGCCCTATTCGAGTTCAGACATTTCAGCAGAGGTGAGTAAATTCCTTTTTTGTACAGCTGCCCTTCCACCATGGTATATAGTGCTGCATCTCTGATTAACTTCCTAGCTTCCTCCTTTCTTGAAGGTAATGTCCCATTTTCCAGGTAATCTGTGATGACAAAACGCCAATCATCTACCCCTGCTATTTGCATTACACATGTGGGTTCTGGGATGTTCTACTCAACCAACGTCCTATGATTTCCTCTTCCTTTGATACTTGCTAACTTGGACAATATGCTAGCCCTACTATTTTCGTTCCTCAAAATGTGATTATCGTCCACCTTTTCAAATTCCGCCATTAACTGTCTAGTGGAGTCTAAATACTTTGTCAGCAATGGTCCCCTAGCTTGGTAACTCCTGGTTAATTCCTTAAATCTCCCTCATCCCACACACAGGGATTCTCCTTCAAACTGCTTGAAGTTGTCAATCAGTTCTTTCAACTCAGAGAATCGGGAGAGTGGGAAAAAATTCTTTTGGAACTTTTCAACTAATTCTTCCCACGTGGAGATGCTATCAGTGGGTTGCAATTCCAGCCAATTAAGTGCTCTCCCTTTTAAAGAAAAGGGAAAAAACATCAATCGGATTGCCTCAAAAGGTACCCCATTATCTTTAATGAGACTACACAATTGTAGGAATTTAGTGGTATGGCGATTTGGGTCTTTAATCGCGTCTCCTTCGAATTGACTATTTTGAATTAAATTTAGAAAGAAGGCTTATATTTCGAAGTTATTAGCTGGAATTGGAGGTCTTCTAATACTCGTAGTCAGATGTGAGAAATTGGGGTTTAGGAAGTGGTTAATTAATTCCTCTGGTGGGTTTTGATTTTCCTCGGCCATGACTGGTTCTTCAGCAGAACTGGAACTCGATACATCTTATATCCTCTTTATGGTCGTACGCTTCCTATTAGTTCTTTGTATTCGTCCTAACTTTGGTTTGTACTATAAGTCACTGGGGTTAACAGTGCTTCGTAAATGCATAAACCAGAAAACTAAGGTTAAGTGGGCCCAACTAACGGAAACCACTTACTAACAGAAATTTAAAAATTAAAATTTAAAGTAAACAAATTAAACTAATAAACAAAATAAAATAACAAAACTAAATAAATAAAGATAAGAATATTAAACTAAAAAAAAAGAAAATAAAATAAAATGACAAAATAAAATAAAAGCAAATGATCCGATCTATAATTTATAGATATGATTAATGTTGATTAAATCAGTCCCCGGCAACGGCACCAAAAACTTGTTGCGACTTCGGCAAGTGCACCGGTTGTACAAGTAATAAAATGATAAAATAAGGCCAGCTTACAAAAAAAAGTGATAAAATAAGGTTGTCGATCCCACGAGGACTGATGACCAATCACTAATTTTTCTATTTAATTAAAATTGGATCGATCATGAGAGGTTTCCTTGAGAATATTTCAATTTTTTTTTTATAAACATATTTCAATTTAATTAAAACAAGAATTTTAAACTTATTTTTAATTTTCAATATTTAAGAAATTAAATTCATAATTAATAATGCTAGAAAATTGGTTTTAAGTTTTAATAAAAGACGTAGCTAGGACTCAACTTCCTCAATGTTTTCCTAATGAGTCTACCTATTCTTATAATTACATTCAAGATGCAGTTATTAAATGTTCTTTCTATATTTGATTAGATCTCAATCCCTTCGTAATCTGATCCTTTACTTCACTCAAAAGCCTAATCCCTTAGTACTTTTTCATAAAGTAAGCATTAACGCAAGAACATACAGTTATAGAATGCATAAGTCTATCCCTATATCATACAAACTCTAGCAATCAACCAATCAGAATCAATACACTAACATCCCTATTGTCATGCATGATTCATATGTTTATCTACGAGTGATCAATTCATAAATAAAGCTAATCGTACATAACAGATTGATTGCATAACCTTAAATCAGGAATATAAATTATAAGAAAGGCAAACAGCGTTTAAGAACCCATTGGTTCCGTCTCGCCCTAACTACTTAAGGAAATTTAGCTTTGCATAGTCATAATAAAGAATTAAAAGATGTTGTAAAATAAATAGAGTTCATGGTAAAACTTGATTAATGATGATGATCAATGATGAAGATTTGATCTCCTTCTTCTACTCTGCAATGCTCCAGTCTTTCTCTTCCACTCCTGCCTTTGTCTCTGAGTTCTTTTTTTTTTCTTTCTATTTTCCGAGTGTATTTCACGGCTTTACTCACATTCTATTTAAAGAGTTAAATTGAGCTTTTATTTTTGGACCAGCTCGCTGAAAGGAGCTGCTCAACGAGCAATTTTCTTCTCCTCGCTGAAGCGAGCAACGGAGCGAGCTCAATTAGATGTCTTGCTCAAGCTCATTGAAGCGAGAAGTAGAACGAGCTAAACCGAATCTTTTTAAAATCTTTATTTCTTATTTTTTTATATTTATGCCGGTGCTAACTGCCTTCTCATCAGATTTGTAGTTGTTCTTTCTAGTAGAAAATAATCTGAAACAATAAAAAGGATTAGGATCTTATATAATTGTTGACATTGGACTAACCTTTAAGATTTTATTAATTAACACTATTTTTAATCATATTAATTATTTTTTGAACTATGTTTAACACTAAAAATATAGTGTCTTTGACACTTGAGTTTTTATCAAAACCTTCACGGGTTCCATGCATGCCTTTATTTATCCAAAACCAGCATGGCTTTTCTTTCTTTTTGGGGTAAACTGCATGCATCCTTCTTTTATCAGAACCTGCATGATCCATCTGTGACATAAAGTTGACAAGTGCAGCATATTCTTTTGTTTTTGGTAAATCAAGTGCAGCATATTCTAGTTATATTTTGAATGCCTAACTGATACCAAGCGACGTTATACGATAAAAGCATATGAACAATGAAGAAAAAACAAATACATAAAAACGACACAAATGGAAACGGCAGATTTTGCCATCATATTAAATACAAATAGCGATAATGCACAAGGGCGGTTTAAGCATTCACAAATGGCATTATTATTTTTGGTTGACTTTTTTTTTTAAGTTTCTATCGTTACTCTAAGGAGATTTAGTTTTTAATTTAGTTGGTTTTAAGGTTTGACTTCGTAATTAACGTATTAACAAAATTCCAAAAAATCAAACATATCTAGCAAATAGAATATATTGTTTTTTTATTTTTTTTAAGAACTATAAATTTGTCGGAATCACGAAACATATTTGGCAAAGAGAATGGAGAACGGAAGCAAGAAATGGAATTTTCAAGGGAACAAAGGGCTGAATGCTTCAGCCATCTCAGTGAGAGGGGTCTATAAGATGTTGATGCAAAGCATCGACAATAATGAAAACAAGAAACCCGTGGTTGGTCTCTGTCGTGTAGATCCCACCGTAAACTCATTTTTTCAAACTACCCTTGTTGCTCCTCATGCTGTTGCAAATGCCGTTCAATCCTTAAACTTCAACGGTTACCCTCCTGCTGCTGGCTTACCTGATGCAAAGAGGTTTGTTCACTCTCCTAATCTACTAAATAAAATGGTATCATATAATGTAATAGTAATAACTTTAGTAATTAGTGCTAAACTACAATTTAGCTTATATTATATCTTTAACACAGTCTATCGCACAAGAGTCTTAAAAGGTAGACAATAAATATGCCACGCATATCTATATTTAATAATAAAAT
>JAVKPL010013111.1:0-70919 GCA_032173675.1 Gastrolobium villosum | reverse complement strand
TAAAATGGATTCCGTCGAAGATTTTTGACGGAAAATGAATTCCGTCGAAAATGGATGAATAAAATAAATGCAAAAGAAATTGATTTTGTGAAGTTTTTCGACGTAAAATGGATTCCGTCGAAGATTTTGGACGGAAAATGAATTCCGTCGAAAATGGATGAATAAAATAAATGCAAAAGAAATTGATTTTATGAAGTTTTAAGATGGAAAATGGATTCCGTCGAAGATTTTTGACGAAAATGTATTCCGTCGAAAATGGATGAATAAAATAAATGCAAAAGAAATTGTTTTTGTGTAGTTTTTCGACGGAAAATGAATTCCGTCGAAAATGAATGGATTGAATAAAATAAATGCAAAAGAAATTGATTTTATGAAGTTTTTCGACGAAAAATGTATTCCGTCGAAGATTTTTGACGGAAAATGGTTTCCGTCGAAAATTGATGAAAAAAATAAATGCAAAAGAAATTGATTTTGTGAAGTTTTTCGATGGATTCCGTCGAAGATTTTTGACGGAAAATGAATTTCCGTTCGAAAATGGATGAATAAAATAAATGCAAAAGAAATTGATTTTGTGAAGTTTTTCGACGGAAAATGGATTCCGTCGAAGATTTTTGACGGAAAATGAATTCCGTCGAAAATGGATGAATAAAATAAATGCAAAAGAAATTGATTTTGTGAAGTTTTAAGATGGAAAATGGATTCCGTAGAAGATTTTTGACGAAAAATGTATTCCGTCGAAAATGGATGAATAAAATAAATGCAAAAGAAATTGTTTTTGTGTAGTTTTTCGACGGAAAAAGAATTTCGTCGAAAACGGATTAATAAAATACATGCAAAAGAAATTGATTTTGTGAATTTTTTCGACGGAAAATGGATTCCGTCGAAGATTTTTGACGGAAAATGAATTCCGTCAAAAATGGATGAATAAAATAAAATGGATTCCGTCGAAGATTTTGGACGGAAAATGAATTCCGTCGAAAATGGATGAATAAAATAAATGCAAAAGAAATTGATTTTATGAAGTTTTAAGATGGAAAATGGATTCCGTCGAAGATTTTTGACGAAAAATGTATTCTGTCGAAAATGGATGAATAAAATAAATGCAAAAGAAATTGTTTTTGTGTAGTTTTTCGACGGAAAAAGAATTTCGTCGAAAACGGATTAATAAAATACATGCAAAAGAAATTGATTTTGTGAAGTTTTTCGACGGAAAATGGATTCCGTCGAAGATTTTGGACGGAAAAAGAATTCCGCCGAAAAAAGGATGAATAAAAAAATGCAAAAGAAATTGATTTTGTGAATTTTTTCGACGGAAAATGGATTCCGTCGAAGATTTTTGACGGAAAAAGAATTTCACCGAAAACGGATGAATAAAAAAATGCAAAAGAAATTGATTTTGTGAAGTTTTTCGAAGGAAAATGGATTCCGTCGAAGATTTTTGACGGAAAATGAATTCCGTCGAAAATGGATGAATAAAATAAATGCAAAAGAAATTGATTTTGTGAAGTTTTAAGATGGAAAATGGATTCCGTCGAAGATTTTTGACGAAAAATGTATTCCGTCGAAAATGGATGAATAAAATAAATGCAAAAGAAATTGTTTTTGTGTAGTTTTTCGACGGAAAAAGAATTTCGTCGAAAACGGATTAATAAAATACATGCAAAAGAAATTGATTTTGTGAAGTTTTTCGACGGAAAATGGATTCCGTCGAAGATTTTTGACGGAAAATGAATTCCGTCAAAAATGGATGAATAAAATAAATGCAAAAGAAATTGATTTTATGAAGTTTTTCGATGGAAAATGGATTTCGTCGAAGATTTTTGACGGAAAATGAATTCCGTCGAAAATGGATGAATAAAATAAAGCAAAAGAAATTGATTTTGTGAAGTTTGTCGACGTAAAATGGATTCCGTCGAAGATTTTGGACGGAAAATGAATTCCGTCGAAAATGGATGAATAAAATAAATGCAAAAGAAATTGATTTTGTGAAGTTTTTCGACGTAAAATGGATTCCGTCGAAGATTTTGGACGGAAAATGAATTCCGTCGAAAATGGATGAATAAAATAAATGCAAAAGAAATTGATTTTATGAAGTTTTAAGATGGAAAATGGATTCCGTCGAAGATTTTTGACGAAAAATGTATTCTGTCGAAAATGGATGAATAAAATAAATGCAAAAGAAATTGTTTTTGTGTAGTTTTTCGACGGAAAAAGAATTTCGTCGAAAACGGATTAATAAAATACATGCAAAAGAAATTGATTTTGTGAAGTTTTTCGACGGAAAATGGATTCCGTCGAAGATTTTGGACGGAAAAAGAATTCCGCCGAAAAAAGGATGAATAAAAAAATGCAAAAGAAATTGATTTTGTGAATTTTTTCAACGGAAAATGGATTCCGTCGAAGATTTTTGACGGAAAAAGAATTTCACCGAAAACGGATGAATAAAAAAATGCAAAAGAAATTGATTTTGTGAAGTTTTTCGACGGAAAATGGATTCCGTCGAAGATTTTTGACGGAAAATGAATTCCGTCGAAAATGGATGAATAAAATAAATGCAAAAGAAATTGATTTTGTGAAGTTTTAAGATGGAAAATGGATTCCGTCGAAGATTTTTGACGAAAAATGTATTCCGTCGAAAATGGATGAATAAAATAAATGCAAAAGAAATTGTTTTTGTGTAGTTTTTCGACGGAAAAAGAATTTCGTCGAAAACGGATTAATAAAATACATGCAAAAGAAATTGATTTTGTGAAGTTTTTCGACGGAAAATGGATTCCGTAGAAGATTTTGGACGGAAAATGAATTCCGCCGAAAATGGATGAATAAAATAAATGCAAAAGAAATTGATTTTCTGAAGTTTTTCGTTGGAAAATGGATTCCGTCGAAGATTTTTTACGAAAAATGTATTCCGTCGAAAACGGATGAATAAAATAAATGCAAAAGAAATTGATTTTGGGAAGTTATTCGACGGAAAATGGATTCCGTCGAAGATTTTTGACGGAAATTGAATTTCACCGAAAACGGATGAATAAAAAAATGCAAAAGAAATTGATTTTGTGAAGTTTTTCGACGGAAAATGGATTCCGTCGAAGATTTTTGACGGAAAATGAATTCCGTCGAAAATGGATAAATAAAATAAATGTAAAAGAAATTGATTTTGTGAAGTTTTTCGACAGAAAAAGAATTTCGTTGAAAACGGAATAATAAAATAAATGCAAAAGAAATTGATTTTTTGAAGTTTTTCGACGGAAAATGGATTCCGTAGAAGATTTTTGATGGAAAATGGATTTCGTCGAAGATTTTTGACGGAAAATGAATTCCGACGAAAACGGATGAATAAAATAAATGCAAAAGAAATTGATTTTGTGAAGATTTTTGAATGAAAATGAATTCCGTCGAAAACGGATGAATAAAATAAATGCAAAAGAAATTGATTTTGCGAAGTTTTTCGACGGAAAATGGATTCCGTCGAAGATTTTTGTAGAAAAATGTTTTCCGTCGAAAACGGATTAATAAAATAAATGCAAAAGAAATTGATTTTGTGAAGATTTTTGACGGAAAATGAATTCCGTCGAAAACGGATGAATAAAATAAATGCAAAAGAAATTGATTTTGCGAAGTTTTTCGACGGAAAATGGATTCTGTCGATAAAATAAAATATTTTGTGAAGTTTTTCGACGGAAAATGGATTCCGTCGATTCGTCGAAAACGGATGCAAAAATTGATTTTGCGAAGTTTTTAGAAATTGATTTTGTGAAGTTTTTCGACGGAAAATGGATTCTGTCGAAGATTTTTGACGAAAAATGTATTCCGTCGAAAACGGATGAATAAAATAAATGCAAAAGAAATTGATTTTGTGAAGTTTTTCGACGGAAAATGGATTCCGTCGAAGATTTTTGACGGAAATTGAATTTCACCGAAAACGGATGAATAAAAAAATGCAAAAGAAATTGATTTTGTGAAGTTTTTCGACGGAAAATGGATTCCGTCGAAGATTTTTGACGGAAAATGAATTCCGTCGAAAATGGATAAATAAAATAAATGTAAAAGAAATTGATTTTGTGAAGTTTTTCGACAGAAAAAGAATTTCGTTGAAAACGGAATAATAAAATAAATGCAAAAGAAATTGATTTTTTGAAGTTTTTCGACGGAAAATGGATTCCGTAGAAGATTTTTGATGGAAAATGGATTTCGTCGAAGATTTTTGATGGAAAATGAATTCCGACGAAAACGGATTAATAAAATAAATGCAAAAGAAATTGATTTTGTGAAGATTTTTGAATGAAAATGAATTCCGTCGAAAACGGATGAATAAAATAAATGCAAAAGAAATTGATTTTGCGAAGTTTTTCGACGGAAAATGGATTCCGTCGAAGATTTTTGTAGAAAAATGTTTTCCGTCGAAAACGGATTAATAAAATAAATGCAAAAGAAATTGATTTTGTGAAGATTTTTGACGGAAAATGAATTCCGTCGAAAACGGATGAATAAAATAAATGCAAAAGAAATTGATTTTGCGAAGTTTTTCGACGGAAAATGGATTCTGTCGAAGATTTTTGACGAAAAATGTATTCCGTCGAAAATGGATGAATAAAATAAATGCAAAAGAAATTGATTTTGTGAAGATTTTTGACGGAAAATGAATTCCGTCGAAAATGGATGAATAAAATAAATGCAAAAGAAATTGATTTTGTGAAGTTTTTCGACGTAAAATGGATTCCGTCGAAGATTTTTGACGGAAAATGAATTCCGTCGAAAATGGATGAATAAAATAAATGCAAAAGAAATTGATTTTATGAAGTTTTTCGATGGAAAATGGATTCCGTCGAAGATTTTTGACGAAAAATGTATTCCGTCGAAAACGGATGAATAAAATAAATGCAAAAGAAATTGATTTTGTGAAGATTTTTGAATGAAAATGAATTCCGTCGAAAACTGATGAATAAAATAAATGCAAAAGAAATTGATTTTGCGAAGTTTTTGACGGAAAATGGATTCCGTCGAAGATTTTTGAAGAAAAATGTTTTCCGTCGAAAACGGATTAATAAAATAAATGCAAAAGAAATTGATTTTGTGAAGATTTTTGACGGAAAATGAATTCCGTCGAAAACGGATGAATAAAATAAATGCAAAAGAAATTGATTTTGCGAAGTTTTTCGACGCAAAATGGATTCTGTCGAAGATTTTTGACGAAAAATGTATTCCGTCGAAAACGGATGAATAAAATAAATGCAAAAGAAATTGATTGATTTTGTGAAGTTTTTCGACGGAAAATGGATTCCGTCGAAGATTTTTGACGGAAAATTGAATTTCACCGAAAACGGATGAATAAATAAATGCAAAAGAAATTGATTTTCTGAAGTTTTTCGTTGGAAAATGGATTCCGTCGAAGATTTTTGACGGAAAATGAATTCCGTCGAAAATGGATGAATAAAATAAATGCAAAAGAAATTGATTTTGGGAAGTTATTCGACGGAAAATGGATTCCGTCGAAGATTTTTGACGGAAATTGAATTTCACCGAAAACGGATGAATAAAAAAATGCAAAAGAAATTGATTTTGTGAAGTTTTTCGACGGAAAATGGATTCCGTCGAAGATTTTTGACGGAAAATGAATTCCGTCGAAAATGGATAAATAAAATAAATGTAAAAGAAATTGATTTTGTGAAGTTTTTCGACAGAAAAAGAATTTCGTTGAAAACGGAATAATAAAATAAATGCAAAAGAAATTGATTTTTTGAAGTTTTTCGACGGAAAATGGATTCCGTAGAAGATTTTTGATGGAAAATGGATTTCGTCGAAGATTTTTGATGGAAAATGAATTCCGACGAAAACGGATGAATAAAATAAATGCAAAAGAAATTGATTTTGTGAAGATTTTTGAATGAAAATGAATTCCGTCGAAAACGGATGAATAAAATAAATGCAAAAGAAATTGATTTTGCGAAGTTTTTCGACGGAAAATGGATTCCGTCGAAGATTTTTGTAGAAAAATGTTTTCCGTCGAAAACGGATTAATAAAATAAATGCAAAAGAAATTGATTTTGTGAAGATTTTTGACGGAAAATGAATTCCGTCGAAAACGGATGAATAAAATAAATGCAAAAGAAATTGATTTTGCGAAGTTTTTCGACGGAAAATGGATTCTGTCGAAGATTTTTGACGAAAAATGTATTCCGTCGAAAATGGATGAATAAAATAAATGCAAAAGAAATTGATTTTGTGAAGATTTTGACGAAAATGAATTCCGTCGAAAATGGATGAATAAAATAAATGCAAAAGAAATTGATTTTGTGAAGTTTTTCGACGTAAAATGGATTCCGTCGAAGATTTTGGACGGAAAATGAATTCCGTCGAAAATGGATGAATAAAATAAATGCAAAAGAAATTGATTTTATGAAGTTTTAAGATGGAAAATGGATTCCGTCGAAGATTTTTGACGAAAAATGTATTCCGTCGAAAATGGATGAATAAAATAAATGCTAAAGAAATTGTTTTTGTGTAGTTTTTCGACGGAAAAAGAATTTCGTCGAAAACGGATTAATAAAATACATGCAAAAGAAATTGATTTTGTGAAGTTTTTCGACGGAAAATGGATTCCGTCGAAGATTTTGGACGGAAAATGAATTCCGCAAAAAATGGATGAATAAAATAAATGCAAAAGAAATTGATTTTGTGAAGTTTTTCGATGGAAAATGGATTCCGTCGAAGATTTTGCAAAAGAAATTGACGGAAAAAGAATTTCGTCCGAAAACGGATGAATAAAAAAATGCAAAAGAAATTGATTTTGTGAAGTTTTTCGACGGAAAATGGATTCCGTCGAAGATTTTTGACGGAAAATGAATTCCGTCGAAAATGGATGAATAAAATAAATGCAAAAGAAATTGATTTTGTGAAGTTTTAAGATGGAAAATGGATTCCGTCGAAGATTTTTGACGAAAAATGTATTCCGTCGAAAATGGATGAATAAAATAAATGCAAAAGAAATTGTTTTTGTGTAGTTTTTCGACGGAAAAAGAATTTCGTCGAAAACGGATTAATAAAATACATGCAAAAGAAATTGATTTTGTGAAGTTTTTCGACGGAAAATGGATTCCGTCGAAGATTTTTGACGGAAAATGAATTCCGTCGAAAAATGGATGAATAAAATAAATGCAAAAGAAATTGATTTTATTTTTCGACGAAGTTTTTCGATGGAAAATGGATTTCGTCGAAGATTTTTGACGGAAAATGAATTCCGTCGAAAATGGATGAATAAAATAAATGCAAAAGAAATTGATTTTGTGAAGTTTGTCGACGTAAAATGGATTCCGTCGAAGATTTTGGACGGAAAATGAATTCCGTCGAAAATGGATGAATAAAATAAATGCAAAAGAAATTGATTTTATGAAGTTTTAAGATGGAAAATGGATTCCGTCGAAGATTTTTGACGAAAAATGTATTCCGTCGAAAATGGATGAATAAAATAAATGCAAAAGAAATTGTTTTTGTGTAGTTTTTCGACGGAAAAAGAATTTCGTCGAAAACGGATTAATAAAATACATGCAAAAGAAATTGATTTTGTGAAGTTTTTCGACGGAAAATGGATTCCGTCGAAGATTTTGGACGGAAAATGAATTCCGCCGAAAATGGATGAATAAAATAAATGCAAAAGAAATTGATTTTCTGAAGTTTTTCGTTGGAAAATGGATTCCGTCGAAGATTTTTGACGAAAAATGTATTCCGTCGAAAACGGATGAATAAAATAAATGCAAAAGAAATTGATTTTGGGAAGTTATTCGACGGAAAATGGATTCCGTCGAAGATTTTTGACGGAAATTGAATTTCACCGAAAACGGATGAATAAAAAAATGCAAAAGAAATTGATTTTGTGAAGTTTTTCGACGGAAAATGGATTCCGTCGAAGATTTTGGACGGAAAATGAATTCCGTCGAAAATGGATAAATAAAATAAATGTAAAAGAAATTGATTTTGTGAAGTTTTTCAACAGAAAAAGGATTTCGTTGAAAACGGAATAATAAAATATATGCAAAAGAAATTGATTTTTTGAAGTTTTTCGACGGAAAATGGATTCCGTAGAAGATTTTTGATGGAAAATGGATTTCGTCGAAGATTTTTGAGGGAAAATGAATTCCGACGAAAACGGATGAATAAAATAAATGCAAAAGAAATTGATTTTGTGAAGATTTTTGAATGAAAATGAATTCCGTCGAAAACGGATGAATAAAATAAATGCAAAAGAAATTGATTTTGCGAAGTTTTTCGACGGAAAATGGATTCCGTCGAAGATTTTTGTAGAAAAATGTTTTCCGTCGAAAACGGATTAATAAAATAAATGCAAAAGAAATTGATTTTGTGAAGATTTTTGACGGAAAATGAATTCCGTCGAAAACGGATGAATAAAATAAATGCAAAAGAAATTGATTTTGCGAAGTTTTTCGACGGAAAATGGATTCTGTCGAAGATTTTTGACGAAAAATGTATTCCGTCGAAAACGGATTAATAAAATAAATGCAAAAGAAATTGATTTTGTGAACATTTTTGATGGAAAATTAATTCCGTCGAAAATGGATGAATAAAACAAATGCAAAAGAAATTGATTTTGTGAAGTTTTTCGACGGAAAATGGATTCGAAAACGGAAAATGAATTCCGTCGAAAATAAAAAAATAAATGCAAAAGAAATTGATTTTATGAAGTTTTAAGATGGAAAATGGATTCGGAAAACAAATTCCGTCGAAAACGGATGAATAAAATAAATGCAAAAGAAATTGTTTTTTGTGTTTCGACGGAAAAAGAATTTCGTCGAAAACGGATTAATAAAATACATGCAAAAGAAATTGATTTTGTGAAGTTTTTCGACGGAAAATGGATTCCGTCGAAGATTTTGGACGGAAAATGAATTCCGCCGAAAATGGATGAATAAAATAAATGCAAAAGAAATTGATTTTCTGAAGTTTTTCGTTGGAAAATGGATTCCGTCGAAGATTTTTGACGAAAAATGTATTCCGTCGAAAACGGATGAATAAAATAAATGCAAAAGAAATTGATTTTGGGAAGTTATTCGACGGAAAATGGATTCCGTCGAAGATTTTTGACGGAAATTGAATTTCACCGAAAACGGATGAATAAAAAAATGCAAAAGAAATTGATTTTGTGAAGTTTTTCGACGGAAAATGGATTCCGTCGAAGATTTTTGACGGAAAATGAATTCCGTCGAAAATGGATAAATAAAATAAATGTAAAAGAAATTGATTTTGTGAAGTTTTTCAACAGAAAAAGGATTTCGTTGAAAACGGAATAATAAAATATATGCAAAAGAAATTGATTTTGTTAAGTTTTTCGACGGAAAATGGATTCTGTCGATGATTTTTTACGGAAAATGAATTCCGACGAAAACGGATGAATAAAATAAATGCAAAAGAAATTGATTTTGTGAAGATTTTTGAATGAAAATGAATTCCGTCGAAAACGGATGAATAAAATAAATGCAAAAGAAATTGATTTTGCGAAGTTTTTCGACGGAAAATGGATTCCGTCGAAGATTTTTGTAGAAAAATGTTTTCCGTCGAAAACGGATTAATAAAATAAATGAAAATAAATGCAAAAGAAATTGATTTTGTGAAGATTTTTGACGGAAAATGAATTCCGTCGAAAACGGATGAATAAAATAAATGCAAAAGAAATTGATTTTGCGAAGTTTTTCGACGGAAAATGGATTCTGTCGAAGATTTTTGACGAAAAATGTATTCCGTCGAAAACGGATGAATAAAATAAATGCAAAAGAAATTGATTTTGTGAAGTTTTTCGACGGAAAATGGATTCCGTCGAAGATTTTGGACGGAAAATGAATTCCGTCGAAAATGGATGAATAAAATAAATGCAAAAGAAATTGATTTTACGAAGTTTTTCGATGAAAAATGGATTCCGTCGAAGATTTTTGACGAAAAATGTATTCCGTCGAAAATGGATGAATAAAATAAATGCAAAAGAAATTGATTTTGTGAAGTTTTTCGACGGAAAAAGAATTTCGTCGAAAATGGATAAATAAAATAAATGCAAAAGAAATTGATTTTGTGAAATTTTTAGACGGAAAATGGATTCCGTCGAAGATTTTTGATGGAAAATGAATTCCGTCGAAAATGGATGAATAAAATAAATGCAAACGAAATTGATTTTGTGAAGTTTTTCGACGGAAAATGGATTCCGTCGAAGATTTTTGACGGAAAATGAATTCCGTCGAAAATGGATTTATAAAATAAATGCAAAAGAAATTGATTTTGTGAATTTTTTCGACGGAAAATAGATGCCGTCGAAGATTTTTGAAGGAAAATGGATTTCGTCGAAAATGGATAAATAAAAAAATGCAAAAGAAATTGATTTTGTGAAGTTTTTCGACGGAAAATGGATTCCGTCGAAGATTTTTGACGGAAAATGAATTCCGTCGAAAATGGATAAATAAAATAAATGCAAAAGAAATTGATTTTGTGAAGTTTTTCGACAGGAAAAGTATTTCGTTGAAAACGGAATAATAAAATAAATGCAAAAGAAATTGATTTTTTTAAGTTTTTCTACGGAAAATGGATTCCGTAGAAGATTTTTGATGGAAAATGGATTTCGTCGAAGATTTTTGACGGAAAATGAATTCCAACGAAAACGGATGAATAAAATAAATGCAAAAGAAATTGATTTTGTGAAGATTTTTGAATGAAAATGAATTCCGTCGAAAACGGATGAATAAAATAAATGCAAAAGAAATTGATTTTGCGAAGTTTTTCGACGGAAAATGGATTCCGTCGAAGATTTTTGTAGAAAAATGTTTTCCGTCGAAAACGGATTAATAAAATAAATGCAAAAGAAATTGATTTTGTGAAAAATTTTGACGGAAAATGAATTCCGTCGAAAACGGATGAACAAAATAAATGCAAAAGAAAATGATTTTGCGAAGTTTTTCGACGGAAAATGGATTCTGTCGAAGATTTTTGACGAAAAATGTATTCCGTCGAAAACGGATGAATAAAATAAATGCAAAAGAAATTGATTTTGTGAAGTTTTTCGACGGAAAATGAATTCCGTCGAAAATGGATGAATAAAATAAATGCAAAAGAAATTGATTTTACGAAGTTTTTCGATGAAAAATGGATTCCGTCGAAGATTTTTGACGAAAAATGTATTCCGTCAAAAATGGATGAATAAAATAAATGCAAAAGAAATTGATTTTGTGAAGTTTTTCGACGGAAAAAGAATTTCGTCGAAAATGGATAAATAAAATAAATGCAAAAGAAATTGATTTTGTGAAATTTTTAGACGGAAAATGGATTCCGTCGAAGATTTTTGATGGAAAATGAATTCCGTCGAAAATGGATGAATAAAATAAATGCAAACGAAATTGATTTTGTGAAGTTTTTCGACGGAAAATGGATTCCGTCGAAGATTTTTGACGGAAAATGAATTCCGTCGAAAATGGATTTATAAAATAAATGCAAAAGAAATTGATTTTGTGAATTTTTTCGACAGAAAATAGATGCCGTCGAAGATTTTTGAAGGAAAATGGATTTCGTCGAAAATGGATAAATAAAAAAATGCAAAAGAAATTGATTTTGTGAAGTTTTTCGACGGAAAATGGATTCCGTCGAAGATTTTTGACGGAAAATGAATTCCGTCGAAAATGGATAAATAAAATAAATGCAAAAGAAATTGATTTTGTGAAGTTTTTCGACAGAAAAAGGATTTCGTTGAAAACGGAATAATAAAATAAATGCAAAAGAAATTGATTTTTTTAAGTTTTTCTACGGAAAATGGATTCCGTAGAAGATTTTTGATGGAAAATGGATTTCGTCGAAGATTTTTGACGGAAAATGAATTCCAACGAAAACGGATGAATAAAATAAATGCAAAAGAAATTGATTTTGTGAAGATTTTTGAATGAAAATGAATTCCGTCGAAAACGGATGAATAAAATAAATGCAAAAGAAATTGATTTTGCGAAGTTTTTCGACGGAAAATGGATTCCGTCGAAGATTTTTGTAGAAAAATGTTTTCCGTCGAAAACGGATTAATAAAATAAATGCAAAAGAAATTGATTTTGTGAAAAATTTTGACGGAAAATGAATTCCGTCGAAAACGGATGAACAAAATAAATGCAAAAGAAAATGATTTTGCGAAGTTTTTCGACGGAAAATGGATTCTGTCGAAGATTTTTGACGAAAAATGTATTCCGTCGAAAACGGATGAATAAAATAAATGCAAAAGAAATTGATTTTGTGAAGTTTTTCGACGGAAAATGAATTCCGTCGAAAATGGATGAATAAAATAAATGCAAAAGAAATTGATTTTACGAAGTTTTTCGATGAAAAATGGATTCCGTCGAAGATTTTTGACGAAAAATGTATTCCGTCAAAAATGGATGAATAAAATAAATGCAAAAGAAATTGATTTTGTGAAGTTTTTCGACGGAAAAAGAATTTCGTCGAAAATGGATAAATAAAATAAATGCAAAAGAAATTGATTTTGTGAAATTTTTAGACGGAAAATGGATTCCGTCGAAGATTTTTGATGGAAAATGAATTCCGTCGAAAATGGATGAATAAAATAAATGCAAACGAAATTGATTTTGTGAAGTTTTTCGACGGAAAATGGATTCCGTCGAAGATTTTTGACGGAAAATGAATTCCGTCGAAAATGGATTTATAAAATAAATGCAAAAGAAATTGATTTTGTGAATTTTTTCGACAGAAAATAGATGCCGTCGAAGATTTTTGAAGGAAAATGGATTTCGTCGAAAATGGATAAATAAAAAAATGCAAAAGAAATTGATTTTGTGAAGTTTTTCGACGGAAAATGGATTCCGTCGAAGATTTTTGACGGAAAATGAATTCCGTCGAAAATGGATAAATAAAATAAATGCAAAAGAAATTGATTTTGTGAAGTTTTTCGACAGAAAAAGGATTTCGTTGAAAACGGAATAATAAAATAAATGCAAAAGAAATTGATTTTTTTAAGTTTTTCGACGGAAAATGGATTCCGTAGAAGATTTTTGATGGAAAATGGATTTCGTCGAAGATTTTTGACGGAAAATGAATTCCAACGAAAACGGATGAATAAAATAAATGCAAAAGAAATTGATTTTGTGAAGATTTTTGAATGAAAATGAATTCCGTCGAAAACGGATGAATAAAATAAATGCAAAAGAAATTGATTTTGCGAAGTTTTTCGACGGAAAATGGATTCCGTCGAAGATTTTTGTAGAAAAATGTTTTCCGTCGAAAACGGATTAATAAAATAAATGCAAAAGAAATTGATTTTGCGAAGATTTTTGACGGAAAATGAATTCCGTCGAAAACGGATGAATAAAATAAATGCAAAAGAAATTGATTTTGCGAAGTTTTTCGACGGAAAATGGATTCTGTCGAAGATTTTTGACGAAAAATGTATTCCGTCGAAAACGGATGAATAAAATAAATGCAAAAGAAATTGATTTTGTGAAGTTTTTCGACGGAAAATGGATTCCGTCGAAGATTTTGGACGGAAAATGAATTCCGTCGAAAATGGATGAATAAAATAAATGCAAAAGAAATTGATTTTATGAAGTTTTTCGATGAAAAATGGATTCCGTCGAAGATTTTTGACGAAAAATGTATTCCGTCGAAAATGGATGAATAAAATAAATGCAAAAGAAATTGATTTTGTGAAGTTTTTCGATGGAAAAAGAATTTCGTCGAAAATGGATAAATAAAATAAATGCAAAAGAAATTGATTTTGTGAAGTTTTTAGACGGAAAATGGATTCCGTCTAAGATTTTTGATGGAAAATGAATTCCGTCGAAAATGGATGAATAAAATAAATGCAAACGAAATTGATTTTGTGAAGTTTTTCGACGGAAAATGGATTCCGTCGAAGATTTTTGACGGAAAATGAATTCCGTCGAAAATGGATTTATAAAATAAATGCAAAAGAAATTGATTTTGTGAATTTTTTCGACGGAAAATAGATGCCGTCGAAGATTTTTGAAGGAAAATGGATTTCGTCGAAAATGGATAAATAAAAAAATGCAAAAGAAATTGATTTTGTGAAGTTTTTCGACGGAAAATGGATTCCGTCGAAGATTTTTGACGGAAAATGAATTCCGCCGAAAATGGATAAATAAAATAAATGCAAAAGAAATTGATTTTGTGAAGTTTTTCGACAGAAAAAGGATTTCGTTGAAAACGGAATAATAAAATAAATGCAAAAGAAATTGATTTTTTTAAGTTTTTCGACGGAAAATGGATTCCGACGAAGATTTTTGACGGAAAATGAATTCCGTCGAAAATGGATGAATAAAATAAATGCAAAAGAAATTGATTTTATGAAGTTTTTCGACAAAAAATGGATTCCGTCGAAAACGGATGACTAAAATAAATACGAAAGAAATTGATTTTGTGAAGTTTTTTGACGGAAAAAGAATTTCGTCGAAAACAGATTAATAAAATAAATACAAAGGAAATTGATTTTGTAAGTTTTTCGACGGAAAATGGTTTTCGTCGAAGATTTTTGACGGAAAATGTATTCCGTCGAAAATGGATGAATAAAATAAATGCCAAAGAAATTGATATTGTGAAATTTTTAGTTGGAAAACGGATTCCGTCGAAAATGGATGAATAAAATAAATGCAAAAGAAATTGTTTTTATGAAGTTTTTCGACGAATTCCGTCGAAGATTTTTGACGGAAAATGAATTCCTTTGAAAATGGATGAATACAATAAATGCAAAAGAAATTTATTTTATGAAGTTTATCGACGAAAAATGGATTCCGTCGAAGATTTTTGACGAAAAATGTATTCCGTCGAAAACGGATGAATAAAGTAAATGCAAAAGAAATTGATTTTGTGTAGTTTTTCGTCGGAAAATGGATTCCGTAGAAGATTTTTGACGAAAAATGGATTCCGTCGAAGATTTTTGACGAAAAATGTATTCCGTCGAAAACGGATGACCAAAATAGATGCAAAAGAAATTGATTTTGTGAAGTTTTTCGACGGAAAAAGAATTTCGTCGAAAACGGATAAATAAAATAAATGCAAAGGAAATTGATTTTGCAAGTTTTTCGACGGAAAATGGATTCCGTTGAAGATTTTTAACGGAAAATGTATTCCGTCGAAAATGGATGAATTAAATTAATGCAAAAGAAAATTATTTTGTGAAGTTTTTCGACGGAAAATGTATTCCGTCGAAAATGGATGAATAAAATAAATGCAAAAGAAATTGATTTTATTAATTTTTTCGACGAAAAATGGATTCCGTCGAAGATTTTTTACGGAAAATGAATTCCGTTGAAAAGGATGAATAAAATTAATCCAAAAGAAATTGATTTTATTAATCTTTCGACGAAAAATGGATTCCGTTGAAGATTTTTGACGAAAAATGTATTCCGTCGAAAACGGATGAATAAAATAAATGCAAAAGAAATTGATTTTGTGAAGTTTTTCGACGGAAAAAGGATTCCGTAGAAGATTTTTGACGGAAAATGGATTCCGTCGAAGATTTTTGACGGAAAATGAATTCTGTCGAAAACGGATGAATAAAATAAATGCAAAAGAAATTGATTTTATGAAGTTTTACGACCAAAAATGGATTCCGTCGAAGATTTTTGACGAAAAATATATTCTGTCGAAAACGGATGACTAAAATAGATGCAAAAGAAATTGATTTTGTGAAGTTTTTCTACGGAAAAAGAATTTCGTCGAAAACAAATTAATAAAATAAATGCAAAGGAAATTGATTTTGTAAGTTTTTCGACGGAAAATGGATTCCGTCGAAGATTTTTGACGTAAAATGTATTCCGTCGAAAATGGATGAATTAAATTAATGCAAAAGAAATATATTTTGTGAAGTTTTTCGACGGAAAATGAATTCTGTCGAAAATGGATGAATAAAATAAATTCAAAAAAAATTGATATTGTGTAATTTTTCGGTGGAAAACGGATTCCGTCGAAAATGGATGAATAAAATAATTGCAAAAGAAATTGATTTTATGAATTTTTTCGACGAAAAATGGATTCTGTCGAAGATTTTTGACGGAAAATGAATTCCATTGAAAATGGATGAATAAAATAAATGCAAAAGAAATTGATTTTATTAATTTTTCGACGAAAAATGGATTCCGTTGAAGATTTTTGACGAAAAATGTATTCCGTCGAAAACGGATGAATAAAATAAATGCAAAAGAAATTGATTTTGTGAAGTTTTTCGACGGAAAATGGATTCCGTAGAAGATTTTTGACGGAAAATTGATTCCGTCGAAGATTTTTGACGGAAAATGAATTCCATCGAAAACGGAAGAATAAAATAAATGCAAAAGAAATTGATTTTGTGAAGTTTTTCGACGGAAAATGGATTCCGTCGAAGATTTTGGACGGAAAATGAATTCCGCCGAAAATGGATGAATAAAATAAATGCAAAAGAAATTGATTTTCTGAAGTTTTTCGTTGGAAAATGGATTCCGTCGAAGATTTTTGACGAAAAATGTATTCCGTCAAAAACGGATGAATAAAATAAATGCAAAAGAAATTGATTTTGGGAAGTTATTCGACGGAAAATGGATTCCGTCGAAGATTTTTGACGGAAATTGAATTTCACCGAAAACGGATGAATAAAAAAATGCAAAAGAAATTGATTTTGTGAAGTTTTTCGACGGAAAATGGATTCCGTCGAAGATTTTTGACTGAAAATGAATTCCGTCGAAAATGGATAAATAAAATAAATGCAAAAGAAATTGATTTTGTGAAGTTTTTCGACAGAAAAAGAATTTCGTTGAAAACGGAATAATAAAATAAATGCAAAAGAAATTGATTTTTTGAAGTTTTTCGACGGAAAATGGATTCCGTAGAAGATTTTTGATGGAAAATGGATTTCGTCGAAGATTTTTGACGGAAAATGAATTCCGACGAAAACGGATGAATAAAATAAATGCAAAAGAAATTGATTTTGTGAAGATTTTTGACAGAAAATGAATTCCGTCGAAAACGGATGAATAAAATAAATGCAAAAGAAATTGATTTTTTGAAGTTTTTCGACGAAAAATGAATTTCGTAGAAGATTTTTGATGGAAAATGAATTCCGTTGAAAATGGATGAATAAAATAAATGCAAAAGAAATTGATTTTATGAAGTTTTTCGATGGAAAATGGATTTCGTCGAAGGTTTTTGACGGAAAATGAATTCCTTCGAAAATGGATGAATAAAATAAAGCAAAAGAAATTGATTTTGTGAAGTTTGTCGACGAAAAATGGATTCCGTCGAAGATTTTGGACGGAAAATGAATTCCGTCGAAAATGGATGAATAAAATAAATGCAAAAGAAATTGATTTTATGAAGTTTTAAGATGGAAAATGGATTCCGTCGAATATTTTTGACGAAAAATGTATTCCGTCGAAAATGGATGAATAAAATAAATGCAAAAGAAATTGTTTTTGTGTAGTTTTTCGACGGAAAAAGAATTTCGTCGAAAACGGATTAATAAAATACATGCAAAAGAAATTGATTTTGTGAAGTTTTTCGACGGAAAATGGATTCCGTCGAAGATTTTGGACGGAAAATGAATTCCGCCGAAAATGGATGAATAAAATAAATGCAAAAGAAATTGATTTTCTGAAGTTTTTCGTTGGAAAATAGATTCCGTCGAAGATTTTTGACGAAAAATGTATTCCGTCAAAAACGGATGAATAAAATAAATGCAAAAGAAATTGATTTTGGGAAGTTATTCGACGGAAAATGGATTCCGTCGAAGATTTTTGACGGAAATTGAATTTCACCGAAAACGGATGAATAAAAAAATGCAAAAGAAATTGATTTTGTGAAGTTTTTCGACGGAAAATGGATTCCGTCGAAGATTTTTGACTGAAAATGAATTCCGTCGAAAATGGATAAATAAAATAAATGCAAAAGAAATTGATTTTGTCAAGTTTTTCGACAGAAAAAGAATTTCGTTGAAAACGGAATAATAAAATAAATGCAAAAGAAATTGATTTTTTGAAGTTTTTCGACGGAAAATGGATTCCGTAGAAGATTTTTGATGGAAAATGGATTTCGTCGAAGATTTTTGACGGAAAATGAATTCCGACGAAAACGGATGAATAAAATAAATGCAAAAGAAATTGATTTTGTGAAGATTTTTGAATGAAAATGAATTCCGTCGAAAACGGGAGAATAAAATAAATGCAAAAGAAATTGATTTTGTGAAGATTTTTGACGGAAAATGGATTCCGTCGAAGATTTTTGACGGAAAATGAATCCATCGAAAACGGATGAATAAAATAAATGCAAAAGAAATTGATTTTGTGAAGTTTTTCGATGGAAAATGGATTCGGTCGAAGATTTTTGACGGAAAATGTATTCCGTCGAAAACGGATGAATAAAATAAATGCAAAAGAAATTGATTTTGTGAATTTTTCGACGGAAAAAGAATTGCGACGAAAACGGATTAAAAAAATAAATGCAAAAGAAATTGATTTTTTGAAGTTTTTCGACGGAAAATGTATTCCGTCGAAAATGGATGAATAAAATAAATGCAAAAGAAATTGATTTTATTAATTTTTTCGACGAAAAATGGATTCCGTCGAAGATTTTTTACGGAAAATGAATTCCGTTGAAAAGGATGAATAAAATTAATCCAAAAGAAATTGATTTTATTAATCTTTCGACGAAAAATGGATTCCGTTGAAGATTTTTGACGAAAAATGTATTCCGTCGAAAACGGATGAATAAAATAAATGCAAAAGAAATTGATTTTGTGAAGTTTTTCGACGGAAAATGGATTCCGTAGAAGATTTTTGACGGAAAATGGATTCTGTCGAAGATTTTTGACGGAAAATGAATTATGTCGAAAACGGATGAATAAAATAAATGCAAAAGAAATTGATTTTGTGAAGTTTTTCGACGAAAAATGGATTCCGTCGAAGATTTTTGACGAAAAATATATTCTGTCGAAAACGGATGACTAAAATAGATGCAAAAGAAATTGATTTTGTGAAGTTTTTCTACGGAAAAAGAATTTCGTCGAAAACAAATTAATAAAATAAATGCAAAGGAAATTGATTTTGTAAGTTTTTCGACGGAAAATGGATTCCGTCGAAGATTTTTGACGTAAAATGTATTCCGTCGAAAATGGATGAATTAAATTAATGCAAAAGAAATATATTTTGTGAAGTTTTTCGACGGAAAATGAATTCTGTCGAAAATGGATGAATAAAATAAATTCAAAAAAAATTGATATTGTGTAATTTTTCGGTGGAAAACGGATTCCGTCGAAAATGGATGAATAAAATAATTGCAAAAGAAATTGATTTTATGAATTTTTTCGACGAAAAATGGATTCTGTCGAAGATTTTTGACGGAAAATGAATTCCATTGAAAATGGATGAATAAAATAAATGCAAAAGAAATTGATTTTATTAATTTTTCGACGAAAAATGGATTCCGTTGAAGATTTTTGACGAAAAATGTATTCCGTCGAAAACGGATGAATAAAATAAATGCAAAAGAAATTGATTTTGTGAAGTTTTTCGACGGAAAATGGATTCCGTAGAAGATTTTTGACGGAAAATGGATTCCGTCGAAGATTTTTGACGGAAAATGAATTCCATCGAAAACGGAAGAATAAAATAAATGCAAAAGAAATTGATTTTGTGAAGTTTTTCGACGGAAAATGGATTCCGTCGAAGATTTTGGACGGAAAATGAATTCCGCCGAAAATGGATGAATAAAATAAATGCAAAAGAAATTGATTTTCTGAAGTTTTTCGTTGGAAAATGGATTCCGTCGAAGATTTTTGACGCAAAATGTATTCCGTCAAAAATGGATGAATAAAATAAATGCAAAAGAAATTGATTTTGAGAAGTTATTCGACGGAAAATGGATTCCGTCGAAGATTTTTGACGGAAATTGAATTTCACCGAAAACGGATGAATAAAAAAATGCAAAAGAAATTGATTTTGTGAAGTTTTTCGACGGAAAATGGATTCCGTCGAAGATTTTTGACTGAAAATGAATTCCGTCGAAAATGGATAAATAAAATAAATGCAAAAGAAATTGATTTTGTGAAGTTTTTCTACGGAAAAAGAATTTCGTCGAAAACAAATTAATAAAATAAATGCAAAGGAAATTGATTTTGTAAGTTTTTCGACGGAAAATGGATTCCGTCGAAGATTTTTGACGTAAAATGTATTCCGTCGAAAATGGATGAATTAAATTAATGCAAAAGAAATATATTTTGTGAAGTTTTTCGACGGAAAATGAATTCTGTCGAAAATGGATGAATAAAATAAATTCAAAAAAAATTGATATTGTGTAATTTTTCGATGGAAAACGGATTCCGTCGAAAATGGATGAATAAAATAATTGCAAAAGAAATTGATTTTATAAATTTTTTCGACGAAAAATGGATTCAGTCGAATATTTTTGACGGAAAATGAATTCCGTCGAAAATGAATGAATAAAATAAATGCAAAAGAAATTGATTTTGTGAAGTTTTTCGACGGAAAATGGATTCCGTCGAATATTTTTGACGGAAAATGAATTCCGTCGAAAATGGATGAATAAAATAAATGCAAAAGAAATTGATTTTGTGAATTTTTTAAATGGAAAATAGATTCCGTCGAAGATTTTTGACGAAGAATGAATTCCATCGAAAACGGATGAATAAAATAAATGAAAAAGAAATTGATTTTGTGAAGTTTTTCGACGGAAAACGGATTCCGTCGAAAATGGATGAATAAAATAAATGCAAAAGAAATTGATTTTATGAAGTTTTTTGACGAAAAATGGATTCCGTCGAAGATTTTTGACGGAAAATGAATTCCGTCGAAAATGGATGAATAAAATAAATGCAAATGAAATTGATTTTATGAAGTTTTTCGACGAAAAAAGGATTCCGTTGAAGATTTTTGACGAAAAATGTATTCCGTCGAAAACGGATGAATAAAATAAATGCAAAAGAAATTGATTTTGTGAAGTTTTTCGACGGAAAACAAATTCCGTCGAAAACGGATGAATAAAATAAATGCAAAAGAAATTTATTTTGTGAAGTTTTTCGACGGAAAATGGATTCCGTAGAAGATTCTTGACGAAAAATTTATTCCTTCGAAAACGGATGAATAAAATAAAAACAAAAGAAATTGGTTTTGTGAAGTTTTTTGACGGAAAATGGATTCCGTAGAAGATTCTTGACGAAAAATTTAATCCGTCAAAAACGGATGAATAAAATAAATACAAAAGAAATTGGTTTTGTGATTTTCGACGGAAAATAAATTCCGTCGAAAACGGATGAATAAAATAAATGCAAAAGAAATTGATTTTGTGAAGATTTTTGACGGAAAATGGATTCCGTCGAAGATTTTTGACGAAAAATGAATTCCATCGAAAATGGATGAATAAAATAGATGCAAAAGAAATTGATTTTGTGAAGTTTCTCGACGGAAAATGGATTAGGTCGATGATTTTTGACGGAAAATGTATTCCGTCGAAAACGGATGAATAAAATAAATGCAAAAGAAATTGATTTTGTGATGTTTTTCGACGGAAAAAGAATTGCGTCGAATACGGATTAATAAAATAAATGCAAAAGAAATTGTTTTTTTGAAGTTTTTCGACGGAAAATGAATTTCGTAGAAGATTTTTGATGTAAAATGGATTCCGTCGAAGATTTTTGACAGAAAATGAATTCCGTCGAAAACGGATGAATAAAATAAAGGCAAAAGAAATTGATTTTGTGAAGTTTTTCGACGGAAAATAGATTTCTTAGAAGATTTTTGACGGAAAATGAATTCTGTCGAAAATGGATGAATAAAATAAATGCAAAAGAAATTGATTTTATGAAGTTTTTCGACGAAAAAAGGATTCCGTGGAAGATTTTTGATGAAAAATGTATTCCGTCGAAAACGGATGAATAAAATAAATGCAAAAGAAATTGATTTTGTGAAGTTTTTGGACGGAAAATGGATTTCGTCGAAGATTTTGGACGGAAAACGAATACCGTCGAAAATGGATGAATAAAATAAATGCAAATGAAATTGATTTTATCAAGTTTTTCGACGAAAATTGTATTCCGTCGAAGATTTTTGACAGAAAATGAATTCCGTCGAAAATGGATGAATAAAATAAATGCAAAAGAAATTGATTTTATCAAGTTTTTCGACTCAAAATGTATTCCGTCGAAGATTTTTGACGAAAAAAGTATTCCGTCGAAAACGGATGAATAAAATAAATGCAAAATAAATTGATTTTGTGAAGTTTTTCGACGAACAACAAATTCCGTCAAAAACGGATGAATAAAATAAATGCAAAAGAAATTGATTTTATGAAGTTTTTCGATGAAAAATGGATTCCGTCGAACATTTTTGACGAAAAATGTATTCCGTCGAAAACGGATGAATAAAATAAATGCAAAAGAAATTGATTTTGTGAAGTTTTTCGACGGAAAATGGATTCCGTCGAAGATTTTTGACGGAAAATAAATTCCATCGAACATGGATGAATAAAATAAATGCAAAAGAAATTGATTTTGTGAAGTTTTTCGACGGAAAATGGATTAGGTCGAAAATTTATGACGGAAAATGTATTCCGTCAAAAACGGATGAATAAAATAAATGCAAAAGAAATTGATTTTGTGAAGTTTTTCAACGGAAAAAGAATTGCGTCGAAAACGGATTAATAAAATAAATGCAAAAGAAATTGATTTTTTGAAGTTTTTCGACGGAAAATGGATTTCGTAGAAGATTTTTGATGGAAAATAGATTCCGTCAAAGATTTTTGACAGAAAATGAATTCCGTCGAAAACGGATGAATAAAATAAATGCAAAAGAAATTGATTTTGTGAAGTTTTTCGACGGAAAATGGATTCCGGCGAAGATTTTGGACGGAAAACGAATACCGTCGAAAATGGATGAATAAAATAAATGCAAAAGAAATTGATTTTATCAAGTTTTTCGACGAAAATTGTATTCCGTCGAAGATTTTTGACGAAAAATGAGTTCCGTCGAAAATGGATGAATAAAATAAATGCAAAAGAAATTGATTTTATCAAGTTTTTCGACGCAAAATGTATTCCGTCGAAGATTTTTGACGAAAAATGTATTCCGTCGAAAACGGATGAATAAAATAAATGCAAAATAAATTGATTTTGTGAAGTTTTTCGACAGAAAACAAATTCCGTCGAAAACGGATGAATAAAATAAATGCAAAAGAAATTGATTTTGTGAAGTTTTTCGACTGAAAATGGATTCCGTAGAAGATTTTTGACGGAAAATGGATTCCGTCGAAAATTTTTGACGGCAAATGAATTCCATCGAAAACGGATTAATAAAATAAATGCAAAAGAAATTGATTTTCTGAAGTTTTTCGACGAAAAACAAATTCCGTCAAAAACGGATGAATAAAATAAATGCAAAAGAAATTGGTTTTGTGAAGTTTTTCGACGGAAAACAAATTCCGTCGAAAATGGATGAATAAAATAAATGGAAAAGAAATTTTTTTTGTGAAGATTTTTGACGGAAAATGGATTCCGTCGAAGATTTTTGACGAAAAATGAATTCCATCGAAAATGGATGAATAAAATAAATGCAAAAGAAATTGATTTTGTGAAGTTTTTCGACGGAAAATGGATTAGGTCGAAGATTTTTGACGGAAAATGTATTCCGTCGAAAATGGATGAATAAAATAAATGCAAAAGAAATTGATTTTGTGATGTTTTTCGACGGAAAAAGAATTGCGTCGAAAACGGATAAATAAAATAAATGCAAAATAAATTGATTTTTTGAAGTTTTTCGACGGAAAATGAATTTCGTAGAAGATTTTTGATGTAAAATGGATTCCGTCGAAGATTTTGGACGGAAAATGAATTCCGTCGAAAATGGATGAATAAAATAAATGCAAAAGAAATTGATTTTGTAAGTTTTTCGACGGAAAATAGATTGCGTCGAAGATTTTTGACGGAAAATGAATTCTGTCGAAAATGGATGAATAAAATAAATGCAAAAGAAATTGATTTTATTAAGTTTTTCGACGAAAAAAGGATTCCGTGGAAGATTTTTGATGAAAAATGTATTCCGTCGAAAACGGATGAATAAAATAAATGCAAAAGAAATTGATTTTGTGAAGTTTTTGGACGGAAAATGGATTCCGTCGAAGAATTTGGACGGAAAACGAATACCGTCGAAAATGGATGAATAAAATAAATGCAAATGAAATTGATTTTATCAAGTTTTTCGACGAAAATTGTATTCCGTCGAAGATTTTTGACGGAAAATGAATTCCGTCGAAAATGGATGAATAAAATAAATGCAAAAGAAATTGATTTTATCAAGTTTTTCGACGCAAAATGTATTCCGTCGAATATTTTTGACGAAAAAAGTATTCCGTCGAAAACGGATGAATAAAATAAATGCAAAATAAATTGATTTTGTGAAGTTTTTCGACGAACAACAAATTCCGTCAAAAACGGATGAATAAAATAGATGCAAAAGAAATTGATTTTATGAAGTTTTTCGATGAAAAATGGATTCCGTCGAACATTTTTGACGAAAAATGTATTCCGTCGAAAACGGATGAATAAAATAAATGCAAAAGAAATTGATTTTGTGAAGATTTTTGACGGAAAATGGATTCCGTCGAAGATTTTTGACGGAAAATAAATTCCATCGAACATGGATGAATAAAATAAATGCAAAAGAAATTGATTTTGTGAAGTTTTTCGACGGAAAATGGATTAGGTCGAAAATTTTTGACGGAAAATGTATTCCGTCAAAAACGGATGAATAAAATAAATGCAAAAGAAATTGATTTTGTGAAGTTTTTCAACGGAAAAAGAATTGCGTCGAAAACGGATTAATAAAATAAATGCAAAAGAAATTGATTTTTTGAAGTTTTTCGACGGAAAATGGATTTCGTAGAAGATTTTTGATGGAAAATAGATTCCGTCAAAGATTTTTGACAGAAAATGAATTCCGTCGAAAACGGATGAATAAAATAAATGCAAAAGAAATTGATTTTGTGAAGTTTTTCGACGGAAAATGGATTCCGGCGAAGATTTTGGACGGAAAACGAATACCGTCGAAAATGGATGAATAAAATAAATGCAAAAGAAATTGATTTTATCAAGTTTTTCGACGAAAATTGTATTCCGTCGAAGATTTTTGACGGAAAATGAATTCCGTCGAAAATGGATGAATAAAATAAATGCAAAAGAAATTGATTTTATCAAGTTTTTCGACGCAAAATGTATTCCGTCGAAGATTTTTGACGAAAAATGTATTCCGTCGAAAACGGATGAATAAAATAAATGGAAAATAAATTGATTTTGTGAAGTTTTTCGACAGAAAACAAATTCCGTCGAAAACGGATGAATAAAATAAATGCAAAAGAAATTGATTTTGTGAAGTTTTTCGACTGAAAATGGATTCCGTAGAAGATTTTTGACGGAAAATGGATTCCGTCGAAAATTTTTGACGGCAAATGAATTCCATCGAAAACGGATTAATAAAATAAATGCAAAAGAAATTGATTTTCTGAAGTTTTTCGACGAAAAACAAATTCCGTCAAAAACGGATGAATAAAATAAATGCAAAAGAAATTGGTTTTGTGAAGTTTTTCGACGGAAAACAAATTCCGTCGAAAATGGATGAATAAAATAAATGGAAAATAAATTGTTTTTGTGAAGATTTTTGACGGAAAATGGATTCCGTCGAAGATTTTTGACGAAAAATGAATTCCATCGAAAATGGATGAATAAAATAAATGCAAAAGAAATTGATTTTGTGAAGTTTTTCGACGGAAAATGGATTAGGTCGAAGATTTTTGACGGAAAATGTATTCCGTCGAAAACGGATGAATAAAATAAATGCAAAAGAAATTGATTTTGTGATGTTTTTCGACGGAAAAAGAATTGCGTCGAAAACGGATAAATAAAATAAATGCAAAATAAATTGATTTTTTGAAGTTTTTCGACGGAAAATGGATTTCGTAGAAGATTTTTGATGGAAAATAGATTCCGTCAAAGATTTTTGACAGAAAATGAATTCCGTCGAAAACGGATGAATAAAATAAATGCAAAAGAAATTGATTTTGTGAAGTTTTTCGACGGAAAATGGATTCCGGCGAAGATTTTGGACGGAAAACGAATACCGTCGAAAATGGATGAATAAAATAAATGCAAAAGAAATTGATTTTATCAAGTTTTTCGACGAAAATTGTATTCCGTCGAAGATTTTTGACGGAAAATGAATTCCGTCGAAAATGGATGAATAAAATAAATGCAAAAGAAATTGATTTTATCAAGTTTTTCGACGCAAAATGTATTCCGTCGAAGATTTTTGACGAAAAATGTATTCCGTCGAAAACGGATGAATAAAATAAATGCAAAATAAATTGATTTTGTGAAGTTTTTCGACAGAAAATAGATTGCGTCGAAGATTTTTGACGGAAAATGAATTCTGTCGAAAATGGATGAATAAAATAAATGCAAAAGAAATTGATTTTATTGAAGTTTTTCGACGAAAAAAGGATTCCGTTGAAGATTTTTGATGAAAAATGTATTCCGTCGAAAACGGATGAATAAAATAAATGCAAAAGAAATTGATTTTGTGAAGTTTTTCGACGGAAAATGGATTCCGTCGAAGATTTTGGACGGAAAACGAATTCCGTCGAAAATGGATGAATAAAATAAATGCAAATGAAATTGATTTTATCAAGTTTTTCGACGAAAATTGTATTCCGTCGAAGATTTTTGACGGAAAATGAATTCCGTCGAAAATGGATGAATAAAATAAATGCAAAAGAAATTGATTTTATCAAGTTTTTCGACGCAAAATGTATTCCGTCGAAGATTTTTGACGAAAAAAGTATTCCGTCGAAAACGGATGAATAAAATAAATGCAAAATAAATTGATTTTGTGAAGTTTTTCGACGGAAAACAAATTCCGTCGAAAACGGATGAATAAAATAAATGCAAAAGAAATTGATTTTGTGAAATTTTTCGACTGAAAATGGATTCCGTAGAAGATTTTTGACGGAAAATGGATTCCGTCGAAAATTTTTGACGGCAAATGAATTCCATCGAAAACGGATTAATAAAATAAATGCAAAAGAAATTGATTTTCTGAAGTTTTTCGACGAACAACAAATTCCGTCAAAAACGGATTAATAAAATAAATGCAAAAGAAATTGATTTTATGAAGTTTTTCGATGAAAAATGGATTCCGTCGAACATTTTTGACGAAAAATGTATTCCGTCGAAAACGGATGAATAAAATAAATGCAAAAGAAATTGATTTTGTGAAGTTTTTCGACGAACAACAAATTCCGTCAAAAACGGATGAATAAAATAAATGCAAAAGAAATTGATTTTGTGAAGTTTTTCGACTGAAAATGGATTCCGTAGAAGATTTTTGACGGAAAATGGATTCCGTCGAAAATTTTTGACGGCAAATGAATTCCATCGAAAACGGATTAATAAAATAAATGCAAAAGAAATTGATTTTCTGAAGTTTTTCGACGAAAAACAAATTCCGTCAAAAACGGATGAATAAAATAAATGCAAAAGAAATTGGTTTTGTGAAGTTTTTCGACGGAAAACAAATTCCGTCGAAAATGGATGAATAAAATAAATGCAAAAGAAATTGATTTTGTGAAGATTTTTGACGGAAAATGGATTCCGTCGAAGATTTTTGACGAAAAATGAATTCCATCGAAAATGGATGAATAAAATTAATGCAAAAGAAATTGATTTTGTGAAGTTTTTCGACGGAAAATGGATTAGGTCGAAGATTTTTGACGGAAAATGTATTCCGTCGAAAATGGATGAATAAAATAAATGCAAAAGAAATTGATTTTGTGATGTTTTTCGACGGAAAAAGAATTGCGTCGAAAACGGATAAATAAAATAAATGCAAAATAAATTGATTTTTTGAAGTTTTTCGACGGAAAATAAATTTCGTAGAAGATTTTTGATGGAAAATGGATTCCGTCGAAGATTTTTGACAGAAAATGAATTCCGTCGAAAACGGATGAATAAAATAAATGCAAAAGAAATTGATTTTGTGAAGTTTTTCGACGGAAAATAGATTGCGTCGAAGATTTTTGACGGAAAATGAATTCTGTCGAAAATGGATGAATAAAATAAATGCAAAAGAAATTGATTTTATTAAGTTTTTCGACGAAAAAAGGATTCCGTTGAAGATTTTTGATGAAAAATGTATTCCGTCGAAAACGGATGAATAAAATAAATGCAAAAGAAACTGATTTTGAAGTTTTTCGACGGAAAACAAATTCCGTCGAAAACGGATGAATAAAATAAATGCAAAAGAAATTGATTTTGTGGAATTTTTCGACTGAAAATGGATTCCGTAGAAGATTTTTGACGGAAAATGGATTCCGTCGAAAATTTTTGACGGCAAATGAATTCCATCGAAAACGGATTAATAAAATAAATGCAAAAGAAATTGATTTTGTGAAGTTTTTCGACGAACAACAAATTCCGTCAAAAACGGATTAATAAAATAAATGCAAAAGAAATTGATTTTATGAAGTTTTTCGATGAAAAATGGATTCCGTCGAACATTTTTGACGAAAAATGTATTCCGTCGAAAACGGATGAATAAAAAAAATGCAGAGGAAATTGATTTTGTGAAGTTTTTCCGTCGAAAACGGATGAATAAAATAAATGCAAAAGAAATTGATTTTGTGAAGTTTTTCGAGAAATTGATTTTGTGAATAAAATAAATGCAAAAGAAATTGATTTTGTGAAGTTTTTCGACTGAAAATGGATTCCGTAGAAGATTTTTGACGGAAAATGGATTCCGTCGAAAATTTTTGACGGCAAATGAATTCCATCGAAAACGGATTAATAAAATAAATGCAAAAGAAATTGATTTTCTGAAGTTTTTCGACGAAAAACAAATTCCGTCAAAAATGGATGAATAAAATAAATGCAAAAGAAATTGGTTTTGTGAAGTTTTTCGACAGAAAACAAATTCCGTCGAAAATGGATGAATAAAATAAATGGAAATGAAATTGATTTTGTGAAGATTTTTGACGGAAAATGGATTCCGTCGAAGATTTTTGACGAAAAATGAATTCCATCGAAAATGGATGAATAAAATAAATGCAAAAGAAATTGATTTTGTGAAGTTTTTCGACGGAAAATGGATTAGGTCGAAGATTTTTGACGGAAAATGTATTCCGTCGAAAACGGATGAATAAAATAAATGCAAAAGAAATTGATTTTGTGATGTTTTTCGACGGAAAAAGAATTGCGTCGAAAACGGATAAATAAAATAAATGCAAAATAAATTGATTTTTTGAAGTTTTTCGACGGAAAATAAATTTCGTAGAAGATTTTTGATGGAAAATGGATTCCGTCGAAGATTTTTGACAGAAAATGAATTCCGTCGAAAACGGATGAATAAAATAAATGCAAAATAAATTGATTTTGTGAAGTTTTTCGACGGAAAATGGATTCCGTCGAAGATTTTTGACGGAAAATGAATTCTGTCGAAAATGGATGAATAAAATAAATGCAAAAGAAATTGATTTTATTAAGTTTTTCGACGAAAAAAGGATTCCGTTGAAGATTTTTGACGAAAAATGTATTCCGTCGAAAACGGATGAATAAAATAAATGCAAAAGAAATTGATTTTGTGAAGTTTTTCGACGGAAAACAAATTCCGTCGAAAACGGATGAATAAAATAAATACAAAAGAAATTGGTTTTGTGAAGTTTTTCGACGGAAAAAGGATTCCGTCGAAGATTCTTGACGAAAAATTTATTCCGTCAAAAACGGATGAATAAAATAAATACAAAAGAAATTGGTTTTGTGATTTTCGACGGAAAATAAATTCCGTCGAAAACGGATGAATAAAATAAATGCAAAAGAAATTGATTTTGTGAAGATTTTTGACGGAAAATGGATTCCGTCGAAGATTTTTGACGCAAAATGAATTCCATCGAAAATGGATGAATAAAATAAATGCAAAAGAAATTGATTTTGTGAAGTTTCTCGACGGAAAATGGATTAGGTCGATTTTTTTTACGGAAAATGTATTCCGTCGAAAACGGATGAATAAAATAAATGCAAAAGAAATTGATTTTGTGATGTTTTTCGATGGAAAAAGAATTGCGTCGAATACGGATTAATAAGATAAATGCAAAAGAAATTGTTTTTTTGAAGTTTTTCGACGGAAAATGAATTTCGTAGAAGATTTTTGATGGAAAATGGATTCCGTCGAAGATTTTTGACAGAAAATGAATTCCGTCGAAAACGGATGAATAAAATAAATGCAAAAGAAATTGATTTTGTGAAGTTTTTCGACGGAAAATAGATTGCGTCGAAGATTTTTGACGGAAAATGAATTCTGTCGAAAATGGATGAATAAAATAAATGCAAAAGAAATTGATTTTATGAAGTTTTTCGACGAAAAAAGGATTCCGTTGAAGATTTTTTATGAAAAATGTATTCCGTCGAAAACGGATGAATAAAATAAATGCAAAAGAAATTGATTTTGTGAAGTTTTTCGACGGAAAATGGATTCCGTCGAAGATTTTGGACGGAAAACGAATACCGTCGAAAATGGATGAATAAAATAAATGCAAAAGAAATTGATTTTATCAAGTTTTTCGACGCAAAATGTATTCCGTCGAAGATTTTTGACGAAAAAAGTATTCCGTCGAAAACGGATGAATAAAATAAATGCAAAATAAATTGATTTTGTGAAGTTTTTCGACGGAAAACAAATTCCGTCGAAAACGGATGAATAAAATAAATGCAAAAGAAATTGATTTTGTGAAATTTTTCGACTGAAAATGGATTCCGTAGAAGATTTTTGACGGAAAATGGATTCCGTCGAAAATTTTTGACGGCAAATGAATTCCATCGAAAACGGATTAATAAAATAAATGCAAAAGAAATTGATTTTCTGAAGTTTTTCGACGAACAACAAATTCCGTCAAAAACGGATTAATAAAATAAATGCAAAAGAAATTGATTTTATGAAGTTTTTCGATGAAAAATGGATTCCGTCGAACATTTTTGACGAAAAATGTATTCCGTCGAAAACGGATGAATAAAATAAATGCAAAAGAAATTGATTTTGTGAAGTTTTTCGACGAACAACAAATTCCGTCAAAAACGGATGAATAAAATAAATGCAAAAGAAATTGATTTTGTGAAGTTTTTCGACTGAAAATGGATTCCGTAGAAGATTTTTGACGGAAAATGGATTCCGTCGAAAATTTTTGACGGCAAATGAATTCCATCGAAAACGGATTAATAAAATAAATGCAAAAGAAATTGATTTTCTGAAGTTTTTCGACGAAAAACAAATTCCGTCAAAAACGGATGAATAAAATAAATGCAAAAGAAATTGGTTTTGTGAAGTTTTTCGACAGAAAACAAATTCCGTCGAAAATGGATGAATAAAATAAATGCAAAAGAAATTGATTTTGTGAAGATTTTTGACGGAAAATGGATTCCGTCGAAGATTTTTGACGAAAAATGAATTCCATCGAAAATGGATGAATAAAATTAATGCAAAAGAAATTGATTTTGTGAAGTTTTTCGACGGAAAATGGATTAGGTCGAAGATTTTTGACGGAAAATGTATTCCGTCGAAAATGGATGAATAAAATAAATGCAAAAGAAATTGATTTTGTGATGTTTTTCGACGGAAAAAGAATTGCGTCGAAAACGGATAAATAAAATAAATGCAAAATAAATTGATTTTTTGAAGTTTTTCGACGGAAAATAAATTTCGTAGAAGATTTTTGATGGAAAATGGATTCCGTCGAAGATTTTTGACAGAAAATGAATTCCGTCGAAAACGGATGAATAAAATAAATGCAAAAGAAATTGATTTTGTGAAGTTTTTCGACGGAAAATAGATTGCGTCGAAGATTTTTGACGGAAAATGAATTCTGTCGAAAATGGATGAATAAAATAAATGCAAAAGAAATTGATTTTATTAAGTTTTTCGACGAAAAAAGGATTCCGTTGAAGATTTTTGATGAAAAATGTATTCCGTCGAAAACGGATGAATAAAATAAATGCAAAAGAAACTGATTTTGTGAAGTTTTTCGACGGAAAACAAATTCCGTCGAAAACGGATGAATAAAATAAATGCAAAAGAAATTGATTTTGTGGAATTTTTCGACTGAAAATGGATTCCGTAGAAGATTTTTGACGGAAAATGGATTCCGTCGAAAATTTTTGACGGCAAATGAATTCCATCGAAAACGGATTAATAAAATAAATGCAAAAGAAATTGATTTTCTGAAGTTTTTCGACGAACAACAAATTCCGTCAAAAACGGATTAATAAAATAAATGCAAAAGAAATTGATTTTATGAAGTTTTTCGATGAAAAATGGATTCCGTCGAACATTTTTGACGAAAAATGTATTCCGTCGAAAACGGATGAATAAAATAAATGCAAAAGAAATTGATTTTGTGAAGTTTTTCGACGAACAACAAATTCCGTCAAAAACGGATGAATAAAATAAATGCAAAAGAAATTGATTTTGTGAAGTTTTTCGACTGAAAATGGATTCCGTAGAAGATTTTTGACGGAAAATGGATTCCGTCGAAAATTTTTGACGGCAAATGAATTCCACCGAAAACGGATTAATAAAATAAATGCAAAAGAAATTGATTTTCTGAAGTTTTTCGACGAAAAACAAATTCCGTCAAAAATGGATGAATAAAATAAATGCAAAAGAAATTGGTTTTGTGAAGTTTTTCGACAGAAAACAAATTCCGTCGAAAATGGATGAATAAAATAAATGCAAAAGAAATTGTTTTTGTGAAGATTTTTGACGGAAAATGGATTCCGTCGAAGATTTTTGACGAAAAATGAATTCCATCGAAAATGGATGAATAAAATAAATGCAAAAGAAATTGATTTTGTGAAGTTTTTCGACGGAAAATGGATTAGGTCGAAGATTTTTGACGGAAAATTTATTCCGTCGAAAATGGATGAATAAAATAAATGCAAAAGAAATTGATTTTGTGATGTTTTTCGACGGAAAAAGAATTGCGTCGAAAACGGATAAATAAAATAAATGCAAAATAAATTGATTTTTTGAAGTTTTTCGACGGAAAATAAATTTCGTAGAAGATTTTTGATGGAAAATGGATTCCGTCGAAGATTTTTGACAGAAAATGAATTCCGTCGAAAACGGATGAATAAAATAAATGCAAAATAAATTGATTTTGTGAAGTTTTTCGACGGAAAATAGATTGCGTCGAAGATTTTTGACGGAAAATGAATTCTGTCGAAAATGGATGAATAAAATAAATGCAAAAGAAATTGATTTTATTAAGTTTTTCGACGAAAAAAGGATTCCGTTGAAGATTTTTGACGAAAAATGTATTCCGTCGAAAACGGATGAATAAAATAAATGCAAAAGAAATTGATTTTGTGAAGTTTTTCGACGGAAAACAAATTCCGTCGAAAACGGATGAATAAAATAAATACAAAAGAAATTGGTTTTGTGAAGTTTTTCGACGGAAAAAGGATTCCGTCGAAGATTCTTGACGAAAAATTTATTCCGTCAAAAACGGATGAATAAAATAAATACAAAAGAAATTGGTTTTGTGATTTTCGACGGAAAATAAATTCCATCGAAAATGGATGAATAAAATAAATGCAAAAGAAATTGATTTTGTGAAGTTTTTCGACGGAAAATGGATTCCGTCGAAGATTTTTGACGCAAAATGAATTCCATCGAAAATGGATGAATAAAATAAATGCAAAAGAAATTGATTTTGTGAAGTTTCTCGACGGAAAATGGATTAGGTCGATTTTTTTTACGGAAAATGTATTCCGTCGAAAACGGATGAATAAAATAAATGCAAAAGAAATTGATTTTGTGATGTTTTTCGATGGAAAAAGAATTGCGTCGAATACGGATTAATAAGATAAATGCAAAAGAAATTGTTTTTTTGAAGTTTTTCGACGGAAAATGAATTTCGTAGAAGATTTTTGATGGAAAATGGATTCCGTCGAAGATTTTTGACAGAAAATGAATTCCGTCGAAAACGGATGAATAAAGTAAATGCAAAAGAAATTGATTTTGTGAAGTTTTTCGACGGAAAATAGATTGCGTCGAAGATTTTTGACGGAAAATGAATTCTGTCGAAAATGGATGAATAAAATAAATGCAAAAGAAATTGATTTTATGAAGTTTTTCGACGAAAAAAGGATTCCGTTGAAGATTTTTTATGAAAAATGTATTCCGTCGAAAACGGATGAATAAAATAAATGCAAAAGAAATTGATTTTGTGAAGTTTTTCGACGGAAAATGGATTCCGTCGAAGATTTTGGATGGAAAACGAATACCGTCGAAAATGGATGAATAAAATAAATGCAAAAGAAATTGATTTTATCAAGTTTTTCGACGCAAAATGTATTCCGTCGAAGATTTTTGACGAAAAAAGTATTCCGTCGAAAACGGATGAATAAAATAAATGCAAAATAAATTGATTTTGTGAAGTTTTTCGACGGAAAACAAATTCCGTCGAAAACGGATGAATAAAATAAATGCAAAAGAAATTGATTTTGTGAAATTTTTCGACTGAAAATGGATTCCGTAGAAGATTTTTGACGGAAAATGGATTCCGTCAAAAATTTTTGACGGCAAATGAATTCCATCGAAAACGGATTAATAAAATAAATGCAAAAGAAATTGATTTTCTGAAGTTTTTCGACGAACAACAAATTCCGTCAAAAACGGATGAATAAAATAAATGCAAAAGAAATTGATTTTATGAAGTTTTTCGATGAAAAATGGATTCCGTCGATCATTTTTGACGAAAAATGTATTCCGTCGAAAACGGATGAATAAAATAAATGCAAAAGAAATTGATTTTGTGAAGTTTTTCGACGAACAACAAATTCCGTCAAAAACGGATGAATAAAATAAATGCAAAAGAAATTGATTTTATGAAGTTTTTCGATGAAAAATGGATTCCGTCGAACATTTTTGACGAAAAATGTATTCGGCCGAAAACGGATGAATAAAATAAATGCAAAAGAAATTGATTTTGTGAAGTTTTTCGACGGAAAACAAATTCCGTCGAAAACGGATGAATAAAATAAATGCAAAAGAAATTGATTTTGTGAAGATTTTTGACGGAAAATGGATTCCGTCGAAGATTTTTGACGGAAAATAAATTCCATCGAACATGGATGAATAAAATAAATGCAAAAGAAATTGATTTTGTGAAGTTTTTCGACGGAAAATGGATTAGGTCGAAAATTTTTGACGGAAAATGTATTCCGTCGAAAACAGATGAATAAAATAAATGCAAAAGAAATTGATTTTGTGAAGTTTTTCAACGGAAAAAGAATTGCGTCGAAAACGGATTAATAAAATAAATGCAAAAGAAATTGATTTTTTGAAGTTTTTCGACGGAAAATGGATTTCGTAGAAGATTTTTGATGGAAAATGGATTCCGTCGAAGATTTTTGACAGAAAATGAATTTCGTCGAAAACGGATGAATAAAATAAATGCAAAAGAATTTGATTTTGTGAAGTTTTTCGACGGAAAATGGATTCCGTCGAAGATTTTGGACGGAAAACGAATACCGTCGAAAATGGATGAATAAAATAAATGCAAAAGAAATTGATTTTATTGAAGTTTTTCGACGAAAAAAGGATTCCGTTGAAGATTTTTGATGAAAAATGTATTCCGTCGAAAACGGATGAATAAAATAAATGCAAAAGAAATTGATTTTGTGAAGTTTTTCGACGGAAAATGGATTCCGTCGAAGATTTTGGACGGAAAACGAATTCCGTCGAAAATGGATGAATAAAATAAATGCAAATGAAATTGATTTTATCAAGTTTTTCGACGAAAATTGTATTCCGTCGAAGATTTTTGACGGAAAATGAATTCCGTCGAAAATGGATGAATAAAATAAATGCAAAAGAAATTGATTTTATCAAGTTTTTCGACGGAAAACAAATTCCGTCGAAAACGGATGAATAAAATAAATGCAAAAGAAATTGATTTTGTGAAATTTTTCGACTGAAAATGGATTCCGTAGAAGATTTTTGACGGAAAATGGATTCCGTCGAAATTTTTTGACGGCAAATGAATTCCATCGAAAACGGATTAATAAAATAAATGCAAAAGAAATTGATTTTCTGAAGTTTTTCGACGAACAACAAATTCCGTCAAAAACGGATGAATAAAATAAATGCAAAAGAAATTGATTTTATGAAGTTTTTCGATGAAAAATGGATTCCGTCGAACATTTTCGACGAAAAATGTATTCCGTTGAAAACAGATGAATAAAATAAATGCAAAAGAAATTGATTTTGTGAAGTTTTTCGACGAACAACAAATTCCGTCAAAAACGGATGAATAAAATAAATGCAAAAGAAATTGATTTTGTGAAGTTTTTCGACTGAAAATGGATTCCGTAGAAGATTTTTGACGGAAAATGGATTCCGTCGAAATTTTTTGACGGCAAATGAATTCCATCGAAAACGGATTAATAAAATAAATGCAAAAGAAATTGATTTTCTGAAGTTTTTCGACGCAAAACAAATTCCGTCAAAAACGGATGAATAAAATAAATGCAAAAGAAATTGGTTTTGTGAAGTTTTTCGACAGAAAACAAATTCCGTCGAAAATGGATGAATAAAATAAATGCAAAAGAAATTGATTTTGTGAAGATTTTTGATGGAAAATGGATTCCGTCGAAGATTTTTGACGAAAAATGAATTCCATCGATAATGGATGAATAAAATAAATGCAAAAGAAATTGATTTTGTGAAGTTTTTCGACGGAAAATGGATTAGGTCGAAGATTTTTGACGGAAAATGTATTCCGTCGAAAACGGATGAATAAAATAAATGCAAAAGAAATTGATTTTGTGATGTTTTTCGACGGAAAAAGAATTGCGTCGAAAACGGATCAATAAAATAAATGCAAAATAAATTGATTTTTTGAAGTTTTTCGACGGAAAATAAATTTCGTAGAAGATTTTTGATGGAAAATGGATTCCGTCGAAGATTTTTGACAGAAAATGAATTCCGTCGAAAACGGATGAATAAAATAAATGCAAAAGAAATTGATTTTGTGAAGTTTTTCGACGGAAAATAGATTGCGTCGAAGATTTTTGACGGAAAATGAATTCTGTCGAAAATGGATGAATAAAATAAATGCAAAAGAAATTGATTTTATTAAGTTTTTCGACGAAAAAAGGATTCCGTTGAAGATTTTTCACGAAAAATGTATTCCGTTGAAAACGGATGAATAAAATAAATGCAAAAGAAATTGATTTTGTGAAGTTTTTCGACGGAAAACAAATTCCGTCGAAAACGGATGAATAAAATAAATACAAAAGAAATTGGTTTTGTGAAGTTTTTCGACGGAAAAAGGATTCCGTCGAAGATTCTTGACGAAAAATTTATTCCGTCAAAAACGGATGAATAAAATAAATACAAAAGAAATTGGTTTTGTGATTTTCGACGGAAAATAAATTCCGTCGAAAACGGATGAATAAAATAAATGCAAAAGAAATTGATTTTCTGAAGATTTTTGACGGAAAATGGATTCCGTCGAAGATTTTTGACGAAAAATGAATTCCATCGAAAATGGATGAATAAAATAAATGCAAAAGAAATTGATTTTGTGAAGTTTTTCGACGGAAAATGGATTAGGTCGATGATTTTTTACAGAAAATGTATTCCGTCGAAAACGGATGAATAAAATAAATGCAAAAGAAATTGATTTTGTGATGTTTTTCGACGGAAAAAGAATTGCGTCGAATACGGATTAATAAGATAAATGCAAAAGAAATTGTTTTTTTGAAGTTTTTCGACGGAAAATGAATTTCGTAGAAGATTTTTGATGGAAAATGGATTCCGTCGAAGATTTTTGACAGAAAATGAATTCCGTCGAAAACGGATGAATAAAATAAATGCAAAAGAAATTGATTTTGTGAAGTTTTTCGACGGAAAATAGATTGCGTCGAAGATTTTTGACGGAAAATGAATTCGGTCGAAAATGGATGAATAAAATAAATGCAAAAGAAATTGATTTTATGAAGTTTTTCGACGAAAAAAGGATTCCGTTGAAGATTTTTGATGAAAAATGTATTCCGTCGAAAACGGATGAATAAAATAAATGCAAAAGAAATTGATTTTGTGAAGTTTTTCGACGGAAAATGGATTCCGTCGAAGATTTTGGACGGAAAACGAATACCGTCGAAAATGGATGAATAAAATAAATGCAAAAGAAATTGATTTTATCAAGTTTTTCGATGAAAATTGTATTCCGTCGAAGATTTTTGACGGAAAATGAATTCCGTCGAAAATGGATGAATAAAATAAATGCAAAACAAATTGATTTTATCAAGTTTTTCGACGTAAAATGTATTCCGTCGAAGATTTTTGACGAAAAAAGTATTCCGTCGAAAACGGATGAATAAAATAAATGCAAAATAAATTGATTTTGTGAAGTTTTTCGACGGAAAACAAATTCCGTCGAAAACGGATGAATAAAATAAATGCAAAAGAAATTAATTTTGTGAAATTTTTCGACTGAAAATGGATTCCGTAGAAGATTTTTGACGGAAAATGGATTCCGTCGAAATTTTTTGACGGCAAATGAATTCCATCGAAAACGGATTAATAAAATAAATGCAAAAGAAATTGATTTTCTGAAGTTTTTCGACGAACAACAAATTCCGTCAAAAACGGATGAATAAAATAAATGCAAAAGAAATTGATTTTATGAAGTTTTTCGATGAAAAATGGATTCCGTCGAACATTTTTGACGAAAAATGTATTCCGTCGAAAACGGAAGAATAAAATAAATGCAAAAGAAATTGATTTTGTGAAGTTTTTCGACGAACAACAAATTCCGTCAAAAACGGATGAATAAAATAAATGCAATTAAAATTGATTTTATGAAGTTTTTCGATGAAAAATGGATTCCGACGAACATTTTTGACGAAAAATGTATTCCGTCGAAAACGGATGAATAAAATAAATGCAAAAGAAATTGATTTTGCGAAGATTTTTGACGGAAAATGAATTCCGTCGAAAACGGATGAATAAAATAAATGCAAAAGAAATTGATTTTGCGAAGTTTTTCGACGGAAAATGGATTCTGTCGAAGATTTTTGACGAAAAATGTATTCCGTCGAAAATGGCTGAATAAAATAAATGCAAAAGAAATTGATTTTGTGAAGTTTTTCGACGGAAAAAGAATTTCGTCGAAAACGGATTAATAAAATAAATGCAAAAGAAATTGATTTTGTGAAGTTTTTCGACGGAAAACAAATTCCGTCGAAAACGGATGGATAAAATAAATACAAAAGAAATTGTTTTTGTGAAGATTTTTGACGGAAAAAGGATTCCGTCGAAGATTTTTGACGGAAAATGAATTCCATTGAAAACGGATGAATAAAATAAATGCAAAAGAAATTGGTTTTGTGATTTTCGACGGAAAATAAATTCCGTCGAAAACGGATGAATAAAATAAATGCAAAAGAAATTGATTTTGTGAAGATTTTTGACGGAAAATGGATTCCGTCGAAGATTTTTGACGCAAAATGAATTCCATCGAAAATGGATGAATAAAATAAATGCAAAAGAAATTGATTTTGTGAAGTTTCTCGACGGAAAATGGATTAGGTCGATTTTTTGTACGGAAAATGTATTCCGTCGAAAACGGATGAATAAAATAAATGCAAAAGAAATTGATTTTGTGATGTTTTTCGATGGAAAAAGAATTGCGTCGAATACGGATTAATAAGATAAATGCAAAAGAAATTGTTTTTTTGAAGTTTTTCGACGGAAAATGAATTTCGTAGAAGATTTTTGATGGAAAATGGATTCCGTCGAAGATTTTTGACAGAAAATGAATTCCGTCGAAAACGGATGAATAAAGTAAATGCAAAAGAAATTGATTTTGTGAAGTTTTTCGACGGAAAATAGATTGCGTCGAAGATTTTTGACGGAAAATGAATTCTGTCGAAAATGGATGAATAAAATAAATGCAAAAGAAATTGATTTTATGAAGTTTTTCGACGAAAAAAGGATTCCGTTGAAGATTTTTTATGAAAAATGTATTCCGTCGAAAACGGATGAATAAAATAAATGCAAAAGAAATTGATTTTGTGAAGTTTTTCGACGGAAAATGGATTCCGTCGAAGATTTTGGATGGAAAACGAATACCGTCGAAAATGGATGAATAAAATAAATGCAAAAGAAATTGATTTTATCAAGTTTTTCGACGCAAAATGTATTCCGTCGAAGATTTTTGACGAAAAAAGTATTCCGTCGAAAACGGATGAATAAAATAAATGCAAAATAAATTGATTTTGTGAAGTTTTTCGACGGAAAACAAATTCCGTCGAAAACGGATGAATAAAATAAATGCAAAAGAAATTGATTTTGTGAAATTTTTCGACTGAAAATGGATTCCGTAGAAGATTTTTGACGGAAAATGGATTCCGTCAAAAATTTTTGACGGCAAATGAATTCCATCGAAAACGGATTAATAAAATAAATGCAAAAGAAATTGATTTTCTGAAGTTTTTCGACGAACAACAAATTCCGTCAAAAACGGATGAATAAAATAAATGCAAAAGAAATTGATTTTATGAAGTTTTTCGATGAAAAAAGGATTCCGTCGATCATTTTTGACGAAAAATGTATTCCGCCGAAAACGGATGAATAAAATAAATGCAAAAGAAATTGATTTTGTGAAGTTTTTCGACGAACAACAAATTCCGTCAAAAACGGATGAATAAAATAAATGCAAAAGAAATTGATTTTATGAAGTTTTTCGATGAAAAATGGATTCCGTCGAACATTTTTGACGAAAAATGTATTCGGCCGAAAACGGATGAATAAAATAAATGCAAAAGAAATTGATTTTGTGAAGTTTTTCGACGGAAAACAAATTCCGTCGAAAACGGATGAATAAAATAAATGCAAAAGAAATTGATTTTGTGAAGATTTTTGACGGAAAATGGATTCCGTCGAAGATTTTTGACGGAAAATAAATTCCATCGAACATGGATGAATAAAATAAATGCAAAAGAAATTGATTTTGTGAAGTTTTTCGACGGAAAATGGATTAGGTCGAAAATTTTTGACGGAAAATGTATTCCGTCGAAAACGGATGAATAAAATAAATGCAAAAGAAATTGATTTTGTGAAGTTTTTCAACGGAAAAAGAATTGCGTCGAAAACGGACTAATAAAATAAATGCAAAAGAAATTGATTTTTTGAAGTTTTTCGACGGAAAATGGATTTCGTAGAAGATTTTTGATGGAAAATGGATTCCGTCGAAGATTTTTGACAGAAAATGAATTTCGTCGAAAACGGATGAATAAAATAAATGCAAAAGAATTTGATTTTGTGAAGTTTTTCGACGGAAAATGGATTCCGTCGAAGATTTTGGACGGAAAACGAATACCGTCGAAAATGGATGAATAAAATAAATGCAAAAGAAATTGATTTTATTGAAGTTTTTCGACGAAAAAAGGATTCCGTTGAAGATTTTTGATGAAAAATGTATTCCGTCGAAAACGGATGAATAAAATAAATGCAAAAGAAATTGATTTTGTGAAGTTTTTCGACGGAAAATGGATTCCGTCGAAGATTTTGGACGGAAAACGAATTCCGTCGAAAATGGATGAATAAAATAAATGCAAATGAAATTGATTTTATCAAGTTTTTCGACGAAAATTGTATTCCGTCGAAGATTTTTGACGGAAAATGAATTCCGTCGAAAATGGATGAATAAAATAAATGCAAAAGAAATTGATTTTATCAAGTTTTTCGACGGAAAACAAATTCCGTCGAAAACGGATGAATAAAATAAATGCAAAAGAAATTGATTTTGTGAAATTTTTCGACTGAAAATGGATTCCGTAGAAGATTTTTGACGGAAAATGGATTCCGTCGAAATTTTTTGACGGCAAATGAATTCCATCGAAAACGGATTAATAAAATAAATGCAAAAGAAATTGATTTTCTGAAGTTTTTCGACGAACAACAAATTCCGTCAAAAACGGATGAATAAAATAAATGCAAAAGAAATTGATTTTATGAAGTTTTTCGATGAAAAATGGATTCCGTCGAACATTTTCGACGAAAAATGTATTCCGTTGAAAACAGATGAATAAAATAAATGCAAAAGAAATTGATTTTGTGAAGTTTTTCGACGAACAACAAATTCCGTCAAAAACGGATGAATAAAATAAATGCAAAAGAAATTGATTTTGTGAAGTTTTTCGACTGAAAATGGATTCCGTAGAAGATTTTTGACGGAAAATGGATTCCGTCGAAATTTTTTGACGGCAAATGAATTCCATCGAAAACGGATTAATAAAATAAATGCAAAAGAAATTGATTTTCTGAAGTTTTTCGACGCAAAACAAATTCCGTCAAAAACGGATGAATAAAATAAATGCAAAAGAAATTGGTTTTGTGAAGTTTTTCGACAGAAAACAAATTCCGTCGAAAATGGATGAATAAAATTAATGCAAAAGAAATTGATTTTGTGAAGATTTTTGATGGAAAATGGATTCCGTCGAAGATTTTTGACGAAAAATGAATTCCATCGATAATGGATGAATAAAATAAATGCAAAAGAAATTGATTTTGTGAAGTTTTTCGACGGAAAATGGATTAGGTCGAAGATTTTTGACGGAAAATGTATTCCGTCGAAAACGGATGAATAAAATAAATGCAAAAGAAATTGATTTTGTGATGTTTTTCGACGGAAAAAGAATTGCGTCGAAAACGGATCAATAAAATAAATGCAAAATAAATTGATTTTTTGAAGTTTTTCGACGGAAAATAAATTTCGTAGAAGATTTTTGATGGAAAATGGATTCCGTCGAAGATTTTTGACAGAAAATGAATTCCGTCGAAAACGGATGAATAAAATAAATGCAAAAGAAATTGATTTTGTGAAGTTTTTCGACGGAAAATAGATTGCGTCGAAGATTTTTGACGGAAAATGAATTCTGTCGAAAATGGATGAATAAAATAAATGCAAAAGAAATTGATTTTATTAAGTTTTTCGACGAAAAAAGGATTCCGTTGAAGATTTTTCACGAAAAATGTATTCCGTTGAAAACGGATGAATAAAATAAATGCAAAAGAAATTGATTTTGTGAAGTTTTTCGACGGAAAACAAATTCCGTCGAAAACGGATGAATAAAATAAATACAAAAGAAATTGGTTTTGTGAAGTTTTTCGACGGAAAAAGGATTCCGTCGAAGATTCTTGACGAAAAATTTATTCCGTCAAAAACGGATGAATAAAATAAATACAAAAGAAATTGGTTTTGTGATTTTCGACGGAAAATAAATTCCGTCGAAAACGGATGAATAAAATAAATGCAAAAGAAATTGATTTTGTGAAGATTTTTGACGGAAAATGGATTCCGTCGAAGATTTTTGACGAAAAATGAATTCCATCGAAAATGGATGAATAAAATAAATGCAAAAGAAATTGATTTTGTGAAGTTTTTCGACGGAAAATGGATTAGGTCGATGATTTTTTACAGAAAATGTATTCCGTCGAAAACGGATGAATAAAATAAATGCAAAAGAAATTGATTTTGTGATGTTTTTCGACGGAAAAAGAATTGCGTCGAATACGGATTAATAAGATAAATGCAAAAGAAATTGTTTTTTTGAAGTTTTTCGACGGAAAATGAATTTCGTAGAAGATTTTTGATGGAAAATGGATTCCGTCGAAGATTTTTGACAGAAAATGAATTCCGTCGAAAACGGATGAATAAAATAAATGCAAAAGAAATTGATTTTGTGAAGTTTTTCGACGGAAAATAGATTGCGTCGAAGATTTTTGACGGAAAATGAATTCGGTCGAAAATGGATGAATAAAATAAATGCAAAAGAAATTGATTTTATGAAGTTTTTCGACGAAAAAAGGATTCCGTTGAAGATTTTTGATGAAAAATGTATTCCGTCGAAAACGGATGAATAAAATAAATGCAAAAGAAATTGATTTTGTGAAGTTTTTCGACGGAAAATGGATTCCGTCGAAGATTTTGGACGGAAAACGAATACCGTCGAAAATGGATGAATAAAATAAATGCAAAAGAAATTGATTTTATCAAGTTTTTCGATGAAAATTGTATTCCGTCGAAGATTTTTGACGGAAAATGAATTCCGTCGAAAATGGATGAATAAAATAAATGCAAAACAAATTGATTTTATCAAGTTTTTCGACGTAAAATGTATTCCGTCGAAGATTTTTGACGAAAAAAGTATTCCGTCGAAAACGGATGAATAAAATAAATGCAAAATAAATTGATTTTGTGAAGTTTTTCGACGGAAAACAAATTCCGTCGAAAACGGATGAATAAAATAAATGCAAAAGAAATTAATTTTGTGAAATTTTTCGACTGAAAATGGATTCCGTAGAAGATTTTTGACGGAAAATGGATTCCGTCGAAATTTTTTGACGGCAAATGAATTCCATCGAAAACGGATTAATAAAATAAATGCAAAAGAAATTGATTTTCTGAAGTTTTTCGACGAACAACAAATTCCGTCAAAAACGGATGAATAAAATAAATGCAAAAGAAATTGATTTTATGAAGTTTTTCGATGAAAAATGGATTCCGTCGAACATTTTTGACGAAAAATGTATTCCGTCGAAAACGGAAGAATAAAATAAATGCAAAAGAAATTGATTTTGTGAAGTTTTTCGACGAACAACAAATTCCGTCAAAAACGGATGAATAAAATAAATGCAATTAAAATTGATTTTATGAAGTTTTTCGATGAAAAATGGATTCCGACGAACATTTTTGACGAAAAATGTATTCCGTCGAAAACGGATGAATAAAATAAATGCAAAAGAAATTGATTTTGCGAAGATTTTTGACGGAAAATGAATTCCGTCGAAAACGGATGAATAAAATAAATGCAAAAGAAATTGATTTTGCGAAGTTTTTCGACGGAAAATGGATTCTGTCGAAGATTTTTGACGAAAAATGTATTCCGTCGAAAATGGCTGAATAAAATAAATGCAAAAGAAATTGATTTTGTGAAGTTTTTCGACGGAAAAAGAATTTCGTCGAAAACGGATTAATAAAATAAATGCAAAAGAAATTGATTTTGTGAAGTTTTTCGACGGAAAACAAATTCCGTCGAAAACGGATGGATAAAATAAATACAAAAGAAATTGTTTTTGTGAAGATTTTTGACGGAAAAAGGATTCCGTCGAAGATTTTTGACGGAAAATGAATTCCATTGAAAACGGATGAATAAAATAAATGCAAAAGAAATTGATTTTGTGAAGTTTTTCGACGGAAAATGGATTCCGACGAAGATTTTTGACGGAAAATGAATTCCGTCGAAAATGGATGAATAAAATAAATGCAAAAGAAATTGATTTTGTGAAGTTTTTCGACGGAAAAAGGATTCCGTCGAAGATTTTTGAAGGAAAATGAATTCCGTCGAAAATGGATGAATAAAATAAATGTAAAAGAAATTGATTTTATGAAGTTTTTCGATGAAAAATGGATTCTGTCGAACATTTTTGACGAAAAATGTATTCCATCGAAAATGGATGAATAAAATAAATGCAAAAGAAATTGATTTTGTGAAGTTTTTCGACGGAAAACAAATTCCGTCGAAAACGGATGAATAAAATAAATGCAAAAGAAATTGATTTTGTGAAGATTTTTGACGGAAAATGGATTCCGTCGAAGATTTTTGACGGAAAATAAATTCCATCGAACATGGATGAATCAAATAAATGCAAAAGAAATTGATTTTGTGATGTTTTTCGACGGAAAATGGATTAGGTCGAAATTTTTTGACGGAAAATGTTTTCCGTCGAAAACGGATGAATAAAATAAATGCAAAAGAAATTGATTTTGTGAAGTTTTTCAACGGAAAAAGAATTGCGTCGAAAACGGATTAATAAAATAAATGCAAAAGAAATTGATTTTTTGAAGTTTTTCGACGGAAAATGGATTTCGTAGAAGATTTTTGATGGAAAATGGATTCTGTCGAAGATTTTTGACAAAAAATGAATTCTGTCGAAAACGGATGAATAAAATAAATGCAAAAGAAATTGATTTTGTGAAGTTTTTCGACGGAAAATGGATTCCGTCGAAGATTTTGGACGGAAAACGAATACCGTCGAAAATGGATGAATAAAATAAATGCAAAAGAAATTGATTTTATGAAGTTTTTCGACGAAAAACAAATTCCGTCGAAAACGGATGAATAAAATAAATGCAAAAGAAATTTATTTTGTGAAGTTTTTCGACGGAAAATGGATTCCGTAGAAGATTTTTGACGGAAAATGGTTTCCGTCGAAGATTTTTGATGGAAAATGAATTCCTTCGAAAACGGATGAATAAAATAAATGCAAAAGAAATTGATTTTACGAAGTTTTTCGAAGAAAAATGGATTCCGTCGAAGATTTTTGACGGAAAATGGTTTCCGTTCAAAATGGATGAATAAAATAAATGCAAAAGAAATTGATTTTATTAATTTTTCGACGAAAAATGGATTCCGTTGAAGATTTTTGACGAAAAATGTATTCCGTCAGAAACAGATGAATAAAATAAATGCAAAAGAAATTGATTTTGTGAAGTTTTTCGACGGAAAATTGATTCCGTTGAAAGATTTTTGACGGAAAATGAATTCCGTCGAAAATGGATGAATAAAATAAATGCAAAAGAAATTGATTTTGTGAAGTTTTTCGACTGAAAATGGATTCCGTCGAAGATTTTTGACGGAAAATGAATTCCATCAAAAATGGATGAATAAAATAAATGCAAAAGAAATTGATTTTGTGAAGTTTTTCGACGGAAAATGGATTCCGTCGAAGATTCTTGACGGAAAATGAATTCCGTCGAAAATGGATGAATAAAATAAATGCAAAAGAAATTGATTTTGTGAAGTTTTTCGACGGAAAATAGATTCCGTCGAAGATTTTTGTCGGAAAATGAATTCCGTCGAAAATGGATGATAAAATAAATGCAAAAGAAATTGATTTTGTGAAGTTTTTCGACGGAAATTTTTGATAGATGAATTCCGTCGAAAAAAATGAATTCCGTCGAAAATGGATGATAAAATAAATGCAAAAGAAATTGATTTTGTGAAGTTTTTCGACGAAAAATGGATTCCGTTGAAGATTTTTGACGGAAAATGAATTTTGAAAAATGGATGAATAAAATAAATTTGATTTTGTGAAGTTTTTCCGGAAAATGGATTCCGTCGAAAAATGGATGAATAAAATAAATGCAAAAGAAATTGATTTTGTGAAGTTTTTCGACGAAAATGGATTCCGTCGAAGATTTTTGACGAAAAATGGATTCCGTCGATTCCGTCAAAAATGGATGAATAAAATAAATGCAAAAGAAATTGATTTTGTGAAGTTTTTCGACGGAAAATGAATTCCGGATGAATAAAATAAATGCAAAAGAAATTGATTTTGTGAAGTTTTTCGGAAAATGAATTCCGTCGAAAATGGATGAATAAAATAAATGCAAAAGAAATTGATTTTGTGAAGTTTTTCGACGGAAAATAGATTCTGTCGAAGATTTTTGTCGGAAAATTAATTCCGTCGAAAATGGATGATTAAAATAAATGCAAAAGAAATTGATTTTTTGAAGTTTTTCAACGAAAAATGGATTCCGTTGAAGATTTTTGACGAAAAATGTATTCCGTCGAAAACGGATGAATAAAATAATTGCAAAAGAAATTGATTTTATGAAGATTTTTGACGGAAAATGAATTCCGTCAAAAATGGATGAATAAAATAAATGCAAAAGAAATTGATTTTGTGAAGTTTTTCGACGGAAAATAGATTCGGTCGAAGATTTTTGTCGGAAAATGAATTCCGTCGAAAATGGATGATTAAAATAAATGCAAAAGAAATTGATTTTATGAAGTTTTTCGACGAAAAATGGATTCCGTTGAAGATTTTTGACGAAAAATGTATTCCGTCGAAAACGGATGAATAAAATAAACGCAAAAGAAATTGATTTTGTGAAGTTTTTCGACGGAAAATGGATTCCGTCGAAGATTTTGGACGGAGAATGAATTCCGTCGAAAATGGATGAATAAAATAAATGCAAAAGAAATTGATTTTACGAAATTTTTCGATGAAAAATGGATTCCGTCGAAGATTTTTGACGAAAAATGTATTCCGTCGAAAATGGCTGAATAAAATAAATGCAAAAGAAATTGATTTTGTGAAGTTTTTCGACGGAAAAAGAATTTTGTCGAAAACGGATTAATAAAATAAATGCAAAAGAAATTGATTTTGTGAAGTTTTTCGACGGAAAATGGATTCCGTCGAAGATTTTTGACGGAAAATGAATTCCGTCGAAAATGGATGAATAAAATAAATGCAAAAGAAATTGATTTTGTGAAGTTTTTCGACGGAAAATGGATTTCGTCGAAGATTTTTGACGGAAAATGAATTCCGTCGAAAATGGATGAATAAAATAAATGCTAAAGAAATTGATTTTGTGAATTTTTTCGATGGGAAATAGATTCCGTCGAAGATTTTTGACGAAAAATTAATTCCGTCGAAAATGGATGAATAAAATAAATGCAAAAGAAATTGATTTTATGAAGTTTATCGACGAAAAATGGATTCCGTCGAAGATTTTTGACGAAAAATGTATTCCGTCGAAAACGGATTAATAAAATAAATGCAAAAGAAATTGATTTTGTGAAGATTTTTGACGGAAAATGAATTCCGTCGAAAACAGATGAATAAAATAAATGCAAAAGAAATTGATTTTGTGAATTTTTTTGACGGAAAATGGATTCCGTCGAAGATTTTTGACGGAAAATGAATTCTTTCGAAAATGGATAAATAAAATAAATGCAAATGAAATTGATTTTATGAAGTTTTTCGACATAAAATGGATTCCGTCGAAGATTTTTGACGAAAAAATATTCCGTCGAAAACGGATGATTAAAATAAATACAAAAGAAATTGATTTTGAGAAGTTTTTCGACGGAAAAAGAATTTCGTCGAAAACAGATTATTAAAATAAATACAAAGGAAATTGATTTTGTAATTTTTTTGACGGAAAATGGTTTCCGTCGAAGATTTTTGACGGAAAATGAATTCCATTGAAAACGGATGAATAAAAGAAATGCAAAAGAAATTGATTTTGTGAAGTTTTTCAACGGAAAATGGATTCCGTCGAAGATTTTTGACGGAAAATGAATTCCGTCGAAAATGGATGAATAAAATAAATGCGAAAGAAATTGATTTTGTGAAGTTTTTCGACGGAAAATGGATTCCGTCGAAGATTTTTAACGGAAAATGAATTCCGTCGAAAATGGATGAATAAAATAAATGCAAAAGAAATTGATTTTTTGAAGTTTTTCGACGAAAAATGTATTCCGTCGAAGATTTTTGACGGAAAATGGTTTCCGTCGAAGATTTTTGATGGAAAATGAATTCCTTCGAAAACGGATGAATAAAATAAATGCAAAAGAAATTGATTTTACGAAGTTTTTCGAAGAAAAATGGATTCCGTCGAAGATTTTTGACGGAAAATGAATTCCGTTCAAAATGGATGAATAAAATAAATGCAAACGAAATTGATTTTATTAATTTTTCGACGAAAAATGGATTCCGTTGAAGATTTTTGACGAAAAATGTATTCCGTCAGAAACAGATGAATAAAATAAATGCAAAAGAAATTGATTTTGTGAAGTTTTTCGACGGAAAATGGATTCCGTAGAAGATTTTTTTTGACGAAAATGGATTCCGTCGAAGATAAAATAAATGCAAAAGAAATTGACGGAAAATTTGTGAAGAATTCCGTTTTTGACGAAAACGGATGAATAAAATAAATGCAAAAGAAATTGATTTTGTGAAGTTTTTCGACGGAAAATGGATTCCGTCGAAGATTTTTGACGGAAAATGAATTCCGTCGAAAAAAAATAAATGCAAAAGAAATTGATTTTGTGAAGTTTTTCGACGGAAAATGGATTTTGTCGAAGATTTTTGACGGAAAATGAATTCCGTCGAAAATGGATGAATAAAATAAATGCAAAAGAAATTGATTTTGTGAAGTTTTTCGACGGAAAATGGATTCCGTCGAAGATTTTTGACGGAAAATGAATTCCGTCGAAAATGGATGATTAAAATAAATGCAAAAGAAATTGATTTTTTGAAGTTTTTCAACGAAAAATGGATTCCGTTGAAGATTTTTGACGAAAAATGTATTCCGTCAAAAACGGATGAATAAAATAAATGCAAAAGAAATTGATTTTGTGAAGTTTTTTTTTTGACGGAAAATGAATTCCAAAAATGGATGAATAAAATAAATGCAAAAGAAATTGATTTTGTGAAGTTTTTTGACGGAAAATAGATTCGGTCGAAGATTTTTGTCGGAAAATGAATTCCGTCGAAAATGGATGATTAAAATAAATACAAAAGAAATTGATTTTTTGAAGTTTTTCAACGAAAAATGGATTCCGTCGAAGATTTTTGACGAAAAATGTATTCCGTCGAAAACGGATGAATAAAATAAATGCAAAAGAAATTGATTTTATGAAGATTTTTGACGGAAAATGGATTCCGTCGAAGATTTTTGACGGAAAATAAATTCCATCGAACATGGATGAATAAAATAAATGCAAAAGAAATTGATTTTGTGATGTTTTTCGACGGAAAATGGATTAGATCGAAATTTTTTGACGGAAAATGTATTCCGTCGAAAACGGATGAATAAAATAAATGCAAAAGAAATTGATTTTGTGAAGTTTTTCAACGGAAAAACAATTGCGTCGAAAACGGATTAATAAAATAAATGCAAAAGAAATTGATTTTTTGAAGTTTTTCAAAGGAAAATGGATTTCGTAGAAGATTTTTGATGGAAAATGGATTCCGTCGAAGATATTTGACAGAAAATGAATTCCGTCGAAAACGGATGAATAAAATAAATGCAAAAGAAATTGATTTTGTGAAGTTTTTCGACGGAAAATGGATTCCGTCGAAGATTTTGGACGGAAAACGAATACCGTCGAAAATGGATGAATAAAATAAATGCAAAAGAAATTGATTTTATGAAGTTTTTCGACGAAAAACAAATTCCGTCGAAAACGGATGAATAAAATAAATGCAAAAGAAATTTATTTTGTGAAGTTTTTCGAAGGAAAATGGATTCCGTAGAAGATTTTTGACGGAAAATGGATTCCGTCGAAGACTTTTGACGGAAAATGAATTCCATCGAAAACGGATGAATAAAATAAATGCAAAAGAAATTGATTTTGGGAAGATTTTCGACTGAAAACGGATTACGTCTAAAATGGATGAATAAAATAAATGCAAAAGAAATTGGTTTTGTGAAGTTTTTCGACGAAAAATGTATTCCGTCGAAGATTTTTGACGGAAAATGAATTCCGTCGAAAATGGATGAATAAAATAAATGCAAAAGAAATTGATTTTATCAAGTTTTTCGACGCAAAATGTATTCCGTCGAAAACGGATTAAAACAATAAATGTAAAAGAAATTGTTTTTGTGAAGATTTTTAACGGAAAATGAATTCCGTCGAAAATGAAGTTTTTCGACGGAAAATGGATTCCGTAGAAGATTTTTGATGGAAAATGGTTTCCGTCGAAGATTTTTGATGGAAAATGAATTCCTTCGAAAACGGTTGAATAAAATAAATGCAAATGAAATTGATTTTGTGAAGTTTTTCGACGGAAAACAAATTCCGTCGAAAACGGATGGATAAAATAAATGCAAAAGAAATTGTTTTTGTGAAGATTTTTGACGGAAAAAGGATTCCGTCGAAGAATTTTGACGGAAAATGAATTCCATCGAAAATGGATGAATAAAATAAATGCAAAAGAAATTGATTTTGTGAAGTTTTTCGACGGAAAATGGATTCCGTCGAAGATTTTTGACGGAAAATGAATTCCGTCGAAAATGGATGAATAAAATAAATGCAAAAGAAATTGATTTTGTGAAGTTTTTCGACGGAAAAAGGATTCCGTCGAAGATTTTTGAAGGAAAATGAATTCCGTCGAAAATGGATGAATAAAATAAATGTAAAAGAAATTGATTTTATGAAGTTTTTCGTTGAAAAATGGATTCCGTCGAACATTTTTGACGAAAAATGTATTCCGTCGAAAATGGATGAATAAAATAAATGCAAAAGAAATTGATTTTGTGAAGTTTTTCGACGGAAAACAAATTCCGTCGAAAACGGATGAATAAAATAAATGCAAAAGAAATTGATTTTGTGAAGATTTTTGACGGAAAATGGATTCCGTCGAAGATTTTTGACGGAAAATAATTTCCATCGAACATGGATGAATAAAATAAATGCAAAAGAAATTGATTTTGTGAAGTTTTTCGACGGAAAATGGATTAGGTCGAAATTTTTTGACGGAAAATGTATTCCGTCGAAAACGGATGAATAAAATAAATGCAAAAGAAATTGATTTTGTGAAGTTTTTCAACGGAAAAAGAATTGCGTCGAAAACGGATTAATAAAATAAATGCAAAAGAAATTGATTTTTTGAAGTTTTTCGACGGAAAATGGACTTCGTAGAAGATTTTTGAAGGAAAATGGATTCCGTCGATGATTTTTGACAGAAAATGAATTCCGTCGAAAACGGATGAATAAAATAAATGCAAAAGAAATTGATTTTGTGAAGTTTTTCGACGGAAAATGGATTCCGTCGAAGATTTTGGACGGAAAACGAATACCGTCAAAAATGGATGAATAAAATAAATGCAAAAGAAATTGATTTTATGAAGTTTTTCGACGAAAAATGTATTTCGTCGAAGATTTTTGACGGAAAATGAATTCCGTCGAAAATGGATGAATAAAATAAATGCAAAAGAAATTGATTTTGTGAAGTTTTTCGACGGAAAATAGATTCTGTCGAAGATTTTTGTCGGAAAATGAATTCCGTCGAAAATGGATGATTAAAATAAATGCAAAAGAAATTGATTTTTTGAAGTTTTTCAACGAAAAATGGATTCCGTTGAAGATTTTTGACGAAAAATGTATTCCGTCGAAAACGTATTATTAAAATAAATGCAAAAGAAATTGATTTTGTGAAGATTTTTGACGGAAAATGAATTCCGTCAAAAATGGATGAATAAAATAATTGCAAAAGAAATTGATTTTGTGAAGTTTTTCGACGGAAAATAGATTCGGTCGAAGATTTTTGTCGGAAAATTAATTCCGTCGAAAATGGATGATTAAAATAAATGCAAAAGAAATTGATTTTATGAAGTTTTTCGACGAAAAATGGATTCCGTTGAAGATTTTTGACGAAAAATGTATTCCGTCGAAAACGGATGAATAAAATAAACGCAAAAGAAATTGATTTTGTGAAGTTTTTCGACGGAAAATGGATTCCGTCGAAGATTTTGAATGGAAAATGAATTCCGTCGAAAATGGATGAATAAAATAAATGCAAAAGAAATTGATTTTACGAAATTTTTCGATGAAAAATGGATTCCGTCGAAGATTTTTGACGAAAAATGTATTCCGTCGAAAATGGCTGAATAAAATAAATGCAAAAGAAATTGATTTTGTGAAGTTTTTCGACGGAAAAAGAATTTCGTCGAAAACGGATTAATAAAATAAATGCAAAAGAAATTGATTTTGTGAAGTTTTTCGACGGAAAACAAATTCCGTCGAAAACGGATGGATAAAATAAATGCAAAAGAAATTGTTTTTGTGAAGATTTATGACGGAAAAAGGATTTTGTCGAAGATTTTTGACGGAAAATGAATTCCATCGAAAACGGATGAATAAAATAAATGCAAAAGAAATTGATTTTGTGAAGTTTTTCGACGGAAAATGGATTCCGTCGAAGATTTTTGACGGAAAATGAATTCCGTCGAAAATGGATGAATAAAATAAATGCAAAAGAAATTGATTTTGTGAAGTTTTTCGACGGAAAAAGGATTCCGTCGAAGATTTTTGAAGGAAAATGAATTCCGTCGAAAATGGATGAATAAAATAAATGTAAAAGAAATTGATTTTATGAAGTTTTTCGATGAAAAATGGATTCCGTCGAACATTTTTGACGAAAAATGTATTCCGTCGAAAATGGATGAATAAAATAAATGCAAAAGAAATTGATTTTGTGAAGTTTTTCGACGGAAAACAAATTCCGTCGAAAACGGATGAATAAAATAAATGCAAAAGAAATTGATTTTGTGAAGATTTTTGATGGAAAATGGATTCCGTCGAAGATTTTTGACGGAAAATAAATTCCATCGAACATGGATGAATAAAATAAATGCAAAAGAAATTGATTTTGTGAAGTTTTTCGACGGAAAATGGATTAGGTCGAAATTTTTTGACGGAAAATGTATTCCGTCGAAAACGGATGAATAAAATAAATGCAAAAGAAATTGATTTTGTGAAGTTTTTCAACGGAAAAAGAATTGCGTCGAAAACGGATTAATAAAATAAATGCAAAAGAAATTGATTTTTTGAAGTTTTTCGACGGAAAATGGATTTCGTAGAAGATTTTTGATGGAAAATGGATTCCGTCGAAGATTTTTGACAGAAAATGAATTCCGTCGAAAACGGATGAATAAAATAAATGCAAAAGAAATTGATTTTGTGAAGTTTTTCGACGGAAAATGGATTCCGTCGAAGATTTTGGACGGAAAACGAATACCGTCGAAAATGGATGAATAAAATAAATGCAAAAGAAATTGATTTTATGAAGTTTTTCGACGAAAAATGTATTCCGTCGAAGATTTTTGACGGAAAATGGTTTCCGTCGAAGATTTTTGATGGAAAATGAATTCCTTCGAAAACGGATGAATAAAATAAATGCAAAAGAAATTGATTTTACGAAGTTTTTCGAAGAAAAATGGATTCCGTCGAAGATTTTTGACGGAAAATGAATTCCGTTCAAAATGGATGAATAAAATAAATGCAAAAGAAATTGATTTTATTAATTTTTCGACGAAAAATGGATTCCGTTGAAGATTTTTGACGAAAAATGTATTCCGTCAGAAACAGATGAATAAAATATATGCAAAAGAAATTGATTTTGTGAAGTTTTTCGACGGAAAATGGATTCCGTAGAAGATTTTTGACGGAAAATGGATTCCGTCGAAGATTTTTGACGGAAAATGAATTCCGTCGAAAACGGATGAATAAAATAAATGCAAAAGAAATTGATTTTGTGAAGTTTTTCGACGGAAAATGGATTCCGTCGAAGATTTTTGACGGAAAATGAATTCCGTCGAAAATGGAAGAATAAAATGAATGCAAAAGAAATTGATTTTGTGAAGTTTTTCGACGGAAAATGGATTCCGTCGAAGATTTTTGACGGAAAATGAATTCCGTCGAAAATGGATGAATAAAATAAATGTAAAAGAAATTGATTTTGTGAAGTTTTTCGACGGAAAAAGAATTTCGTCGAAAACGGATTAATAAAATAAATGCAAAAGAAATTGATTTTGTGAAGTTTTTCGACGGAAAATGGATTCCGTCGAAGATTTTGGACGGAAAACGAATACCGTCGAAAATGGATGAATAAAATAAATGCAAAAGAAATTGATTTTATGAAGTTTTTCGACGAAAAATGTATTCCGTCGAAGATTTTTAACGGAAAATCGTTTCCGTCGAAGATTTTTGATGGAAAATGAATTCCTTCGAAAACGGATGAATAAAATAAATGCAAAAGAAATTGATTTTACGAAGTTTTTCGAAGAAAAATGGATTCCGTCGAAGATTTTTGACGGAAAATGAATTCCGTTCAAAATGGATGAATAAAATAAATGCAAAAGAAATTGATTTTATTAATTTTTCGACGAAAAATGGATTCTGTTGAAGATTTTTGACGAAAAATGTATTCCGTCAGAAACAGATGAATAAAATAAATGCAAAAGAAATTGATTTTGTGAAGTTTTTCGACGGAAAATGGATTCCGTAGAAGATTTTTGACCGAAAATGGATTCCGTCGAAGATTTTTGACGGAAAATGAATTCCGTCGAAAACGGATGAATAAAATAAATGCAAAAGAAATTGATTTTGTGAAGTTTTTCGACGGAAAATGGATTCCGTCGAAGATTTTTGACGGAAAATGAATTCCGTCGAAAATGGATGAATAAAATAAATGCAAAAGAAATTGATTTTGTGAAGTTTTTCGACGGAAAATAGATTCTGTCGAAGATTTTTGTCGGATAATGAATTCCGTCGAAAATGGATGATTAAAATAAATGCAAAAGAAATTGATTTTTTGAAGTTTTTCAACGAAAAATGGATTCCGTTGAAGATTTTTGACGAAAAATGTATTCCGTCAAAAACGGATGAATAAAATAATTGCAAAAGAAATTGATTTTGTGAAGATTTTTGACGGAAAATGAATTCCGTCAAAAATGGATGAATAAAATAAATGCAAAAGAAATTGATTTTGTGAAGTTTTTCGACGGAAAATAGATTCGGTCGAAGATTTTTGTCGGAAAATTAATTCCGTCGAAAATGGATGATTAAAATAAATGCAAAAGAAATTGAGTTTATGAAGTTTTTCGACGAAAAATGGATTCCGTTGAAGATTTTTGACGAAAAATGTATTCCGTCGAAAACGGATGAATAAAATAAACGCAAAAGAAATTGATTTTGTGAAGTTTTTCGACGGAAAATGGATTCCGTCGAAGATTTTGGACGGAGAATGAATTCCGTCGAAAATGGATGAATAAAATAAATGCAAAAGAAATTGATTTTACGAAATTTTTCGATGAAAAATGGATTCCGTCGAAGATTTTTGACGAAAAATGTATTCCGTCGAAAATGGCTGAATAAAATAAATGCAAAAGAAATTGATTTTGTGAAGTTTTTCGACGGAAAAAGAATTTTGTCGAAAACGGATTAATAAAATAAATGCAAAAGAAATTGATTTTGTGAAGTTTTTCGACGGAAAATGGATTCCGTCGAAGATTTTTGACGGAAAATGAATTCCGTCGAAAATGGATGAATAAAATAAATGCAAAAGAAATTGATTTTGTGAAGTTTTTCGACGGAAAATGGATTTCGTCGAAGATTTTTGACGGAAAATGAATTCCGTCGAAAATGGATGAATAAAATAAATGCTAAAGAAATTGATTTTGTGAATTTTTTCGATGGGAAATAGATTCCGTCGAAGATTTTTGACGGAAAATTAATTCCGTCGAAAATGGATGAATAAAATAAATGCAAAAGAAATTGATTTTATGAAGTTTATCGACGAAAAATGGATTCCGTCGAAGATTTTTGACGAAAAATGTATTCCGTCGAAAACGGATTAATAAAATAAATGCAAAAGAAATTGATTTTGTGAAGATTTTTGACGGAAAATGAATTCCGTCGAAAACAGATGAATAAAATAAATGCAAAAGAAATTGATTTTGTGAATTTTTTTGACGGAAAATGGATTCCGTCGAAGATTTTTGACGGAAAATGAATTCCGTCGAAAATGGATAAATAAAATAAATGCAAATGAAATTGATTTTATGAAGTTTTTCGACATAAAATGGATTCCGTCGAAGATTTTTGACGAAAAAAATATTCCGTCGAAAACGGATGATTAAAATAAATACAAAAGAAATTGATTTTGTGAAGTTTTTCGACGGAAAAAGAATTTCGTCGAAAACAGATTAATAAAATAAATACAAAGGAAATTGATTTTGTAAGTTTTTTGACGGAAAATGGTTTCCGTCGAAGATTTTTGACGGAAAATGAATTCCATTGAAAACGGATGAATAAAAGAAATGCAAAAGAAATTGATTTTGTGAAGTTTTTCGACGGAAAATGGATTCCGTCGAAGATTTTTGACGGAAAACGAATACCGTCGAAAATGGATGAATAAAATAAATGCAAAAGAAATTGATTTTTTGAAGTTTTTCGACGAAAAATGTATTCCGTCGAAGATTTTTGACGGAAAATGGTTTCCGTCGAAGATTTTTGATGGAAAATGAATTCCTTCGAAAACGGATGAATAAAATAAATGCAAAAGAAATTGATTTTACGAAGTTTTTCGAAGAAAAATGGATTCCGTCGAAGATTTTTGACGGAAAATGAATTCCGTTCAAAATGGATGAATAAAATAAATGCAAAAGAAATTGATTTTATTAATTTTTCGACGAAAAATGGATTCCGTTGAAGATTTTTGACGAAAAATGTATTCCGTCAGAAACAGATGAATAAAATAAATGCAAAAGAAATTGATTTTGAGAAGTTTTTCGACGGAAAATGGATTCCGTAGAAGATTTTTGACGGAAAATGGATTCCGTCGAAGATTTTTGACGGAAAATGAATTCCGTCGAAAACGGATGAATAAAATAAATGCAAAAGAAATTGATTTTGTGAAGTTTTTCGATGGAAAATGGATTCCGTCGAAGATTTTTGACGGAAAATGAATTCCGTCGAAAATGGATGAATAAAATAAATGCAAAAGAAATTGATTTTGTGAAGTTTTTCGACGGAAAAAGGATTCCGTCGAAGATTTTTGAAGGAAAATGAATTCCGTCGAAAATGGATGAATAAAATAAATGTAAAAGAAATTGATTTTATGAAGTTTTTCGATGAAAAATGGATTCCGTCGAACATTTTTGACGAAAAATGTATTCCGTCGAAAATGGATGAATAAAATAAATGCAAAAGAAATTGATTTTGTGAAGTTTTTCGACGGAAAACAAATTCCGTCGAAAACGGATGAATAAAATAAATGCAAAAGAAATTGATTTTGTGAAGTTTTTCGACGGAAAATGGATTCCGTCGAAGATTTTTGACGGAAAATGAATTCCGTCGAAAATGGATGAATAAAATAAATGCAAAAGAAATTGATTTTGTGAAGTTTTTCGACGGAAAATGGATTCCGTCGAAGATTTTTGAAGGAAAATGAATTCCGTCGAAAATGGATGAATAAAATAAATGTAAAAGAAATTGATTTTATGAAGTTTTTCGATGAAAAATGGATTCCGTCGAACATTTTTGACGAAAAATGTATTCCGTCGAAAATGGATGAATAAAATAAATGCAAAAGAAATTGATTTTGTGAAGTTTTTCGACGGAAAACAAATTCCGTCGAAAACGGATGAATAAAATAAATGCAAAAGAAATTGATTTTGTGAAGATTTTTGATGGAAAATGGATTCCGTCGAAGATTTTTGACGGAAAATAAATTCCATCGAACATGGATGAATAAAATAAATGCAAAAGAAATTGATTTTGTGAAGTTTTTCGACGGAAAATGGATTAGGTCGAAATTTTTTGACGGAAAATGTATTCCGTCGAAAACGGATGAATAAAATAAATGCAAAAGAAATTGATTTTGTGAAGTTTTTCAATGGAAAAAGAATTGCGTCGAAAACGGATTAATCCCGCATAATTAGTAGAATACCTTAGTACTAAATGCTATATGTACATGTGTAGAATTCGGATGTATGGTTTATGTGTTATGTGTTATGGTTTGTGAATTGTTTGATTTTTATTCCTTGGATAAGACTAAGGTAATTAATTAAATTAAATCATAGGAGGGTGTATATGTAGGCATATGAACTTATTAAAATCATGTGAGTAATGTGAGTATGTGTTAGAAGGCATTAGTGTTTGGATGTGGGCTAGTGTGTGTGTGGACTTGTTGCTTTTGGACTTGTGTGAATGGATCCTTTGGTGTGTGTGGCCAATGGCCCAAGGATGGCTCTTGGATCAAGCCAATTCAGCCCAAAATTGTAACCATTCTTATTTCCCCTAAGCCTTGCCCATTTAGGGTGACTTGTGCATCAAGGAACAACCACTTGGCTAGATGTTTTCCCCTCATTTTATGCGCACAAAGGAGAGTAATTAGGACCTTGTAAATCTGCCATTTTCCCTTGTTAAAACCGCCACCTCACCTTGCTTAAGCATAGCTTGATTTAAACCTCATTGCATGGTAGACACTTGGACATTTTAGCATGATTTTAGGCTGCATATTTCCCCATTTTGGCGCACATGGGAAGGGTTTTGATGCAGATTTTTTTTATGACAAAACACTGCCTAACTTGTTGACTTGGTTAACCACTTACACTCTCCATCATGAGACTGCATTGTGCAGATTTTTGGCAAGCTTTTGCAGCCCATCATGAGTCAAACCTTCTCCTCCTTCCACATGCATCATAAGTGAGATTTTGGGACTGCATTTGCATCATTTGTGCGCAAGAGGACAGCTCCTAAGATCTGAATCCTTGGCTGCCACAAAGCTCTCTTGCTTGTGGACTTAGTGAACCTCCCTCACACCTCACTTTGTGCACATGGTTTAGCCTTCTATGCAGAAATTTTCTGACTTAGGACAGCCCAAAATGAGTGCTTGGACTGTCACAAATCTGCACCCACTTGCACCTCTTTTCCTCTCATGATTTGCGCACCAAGGACTGCATAAGTGCAGATTTTTGGGCTGCCACATGGTTAGTTTACTTGTTGACTTAGCTAAGCTCTTGCATGTGCACTTGACACTTCCTTCCCACTCCATTCTTGCGCATAATCATGGTCATTTGTGCAGAAATTTCTCTGCCTTGGACTGCCCCAAATCTGATCAAATCACCCCTCACTCTTTGCATGTAAGTAGAGTAATTTAGAAGCCAACACCTTGCTTGTTTCAGCCTTTTATGCAGCCCCATCATCTCATAGAAATCTGAACATTTCATGATAGTTAATCATAGCTTTCTTCCCTCACTTTCTCTATATTTATGCGCATGGAGAGGGGGCTGCCTTCATGTGCAAGTGCAGCCAACTCCTCTCCAACTTCTCTTCCATAACCGAACCAACAAGTATCTTGGAGAAGAAAAAACATTGATCACTTACCTTACCCTCACCTCCCTAAACCGTAGCCTTGTCCCAAGCAAAGAGTAAGCTTTCCTCCTCACTTCCACCTCACTGTTCAGTCTTGATCCCTCACTTTTGGTGGCTGTCCAAGTGGTTCCTCCTCACCTTGTTGCGCATAGATCACCATAGGAAGTAAGGACTTGTTGTGTAGAGAAGCTTGAAGGTGGTGTGTGACTTTGAAGGGTGTGCTACAAGAGGTAGGCTTTAAACTTTGAACTCCTTCTTTGTGTAGCCATGTATGTATGCTTAAATGACTCCTTGAGTATGTGTTGTTTTGGGATTCAAGTATGAGCATGGTAAAAATTAGAATGGTGGAGCTATTGCATGGTGAATTGTATGCATAAAAATGCTTAAGATTATATGCCACTGTTTGTATGATTAGGCCACTGTTTTAAAGAGAAATGTGCCACCGTTTCCTTATGCAAATGCCACTGTTTTGAAGATGTATGCCCACTGTTTCGGTTCATCAAAATCACCATTATATGCCACTGTTTCTGCACATTTTAAGCCACTGTTTCTGCACATTTTAAGCCACTGTTTCTGCACATTTTAAGCCACTGTTTCTGCACATTTTAAGCCACTGTTTCTGCACATTTTAAGCCACTGTTTCTGCCCATTACATGCCACTGTTTCTGCACATATATGTCACTGTTTTAGTGCCCTTAAGCCACTGTTTTCATGCATGAAATACCACTGTTTTTACTCATAAAATGCCACTGTTTCCATGCTTAAAATGCCACTGTTTTAGCCATGTAATGCCACTGTTTTCATGCTTAAAATGCCACTGTTTTTATGCATAAAAGGTCACTGTTTTAAGTCATCGTATGCCACTGTATTATGCATAATGTGCCACTGTTTTATGTACACAAATGCCACTGTTTTATGTACACAAATGCCACTGTTTTATGTACACAAATGCCACTGTTTTATGCATAAAATGCCACTGTTTTAGTCCTTCTATGCCACTGTTTGTATGTATAAAATGCCACTGTTTTGGAAGTTCAAAATGCCACTGTTTCTGTTTTAAAAATGCCACTGTTTCTGTTTTAAAAACGCCACTGTTTCTGTTTTGAAAACGTTTAAAACGTCACTGTTTTGCTGCTGTATGCTCACTGTTTTGCTGCTGTAAATGCTCACTGTTTTGCTGCTGTATGCTCACTGTTTTGCTGCTGTTTGCTCACTGTTTTGCTGCTGTATGCTCACTGTTTTGGCTGCTGTATGTCCACTGTTTTGGCTGCTGTAAACGCTGCTGTATGCTCACTGTTTTGCTGCTGTATACTCACTGTTTTGGCTGCTGTAAGCCACTGCTGTATGCTTTCTGTTCTGCTGTAAATAGCCACTGTAAATGATTAGTTTTAATTGATTTAGGTGCGCTTAAGAAGTGAGAATATTTCGCTGCCGTTGGTAATTTTTAAGGAAAGCTAAGGTAAGTGTCAGGCGATGATGCCTAATGTAACTATTGACTACTGGTATAGAATTGTAACATGATGCTCCATATGCCGTAAAAATATTATGTTCCATTATAATGAAAGGAAACTGCCAAAAATGTGCCGTGATGGCTATATGACTATGAGGTAAAGACGTTATGTGGCAGCATAACGCATATGAAAGGTATATAAGCATGCATTTTACATTATACCGCATTTTTACGCTTTGTGTGTGAAAGCATAGCATGACATGCATGTATCAAAATCATATAGGCCTTGTTTTAGAATAGTTATGTACAGGACCATGTGTTTGAGCAAGCATCATATAGGCATCCCCAAGGTACCGGGGTATGGGACACTTGGCATCAGTCCGCATAGGCCCTCAGATGGAATCCACATGGAGCTCAGGTGCCAAGGGTATATTTGATTCCACTGGGAAGTGCGCGCACGACGGTGCTAAAAGCGCAAAGGAAAGGCGTTATATACGCAATATATGAATATGATAAAAAGGAAAAGGAACAAGGATATGTTGAAGTGACTGTTTCTAATTTTGTGCCTAGTTAATATTGTTATATTACTGGTTTTATTGCCACACTACTGGGATTATTCTCACCCCTTCGGGGCTGCTATTTTCCTAAATGGCAGGAGGACATAAAAGCACTTGAAGACATGATGTTTGCTGTTGATTGCTGATGCGTGGATTATCATTGTTGCTGTTTGTTTAAACTGGATAACTGTAATGATTAATATTTTGATACTTTTGGATGGCTGTAGTCCTTATCATCTTTATGTTAGTTGGAACTTTTGTGAACAATGACTATTTTGGAAAACCTTATTGAAAGGAATTTAAGTGTTGAAAATTTTTTATACGGATTTGTATACTGCTTTATTAGCTCATGTGACGTTAACGACTCTAATTCCGCTTAGCAAACGACTCTCTTGGATGCATACAAGGGAGGGCGTTACACTAATTGGTATCAGAGCAGTTTGGTCCATGGAATTGCTTGTGTTTGATTGAATTGATTGTTGTTTGTGTTTATCTGCTGATTGACTGCCTAAGTGTGCTATAGTTAAGTATATATTAGCTAGGGTAGTTAGATTGTTAGGACTGTTCTGTGATAAGACACGGATGCATAGCTAACTTGTCCGAATTGAACTCGAGTACCTACTTGAGACTGCTGCCATGGATAACTTGCGGTGAGCCTGATCAACTCATTTCCTGATATTGTGAGTGCAGAATCATGGCAGGTGGTCGAGGTTCAACTCGGGGAAGGACTGGCGATGCAGAAGAAGACCTTATCACCACTATTGGAGGACTGGCAACGTTCATCCAGAATATGAGCCAAGAGTGGCGCGACCATAGACAACAGAATCAGAACCAACCCCCACTGCATGAAAATGCAGAAGAAATTGCCCGTCGGAGGTTGAAAGACTTCCGCAACTTCCAACCACCCACCTTTGAGGGTGAGGACAACCCCGAGGCTGCAGCAAAGTGGCTGCAGATGATTGAGCATATCTTCGAACGCATGGCATGCCCGGAAGCGCAGAAGACTGATTACGCGTCGTACCAGCTGATGGGAGAAGCTTTAACATGGTGGACTGGCGCGAGGGCTCTGCTGAGAGCTCAGGATGTGGAGCTGACATGGGCCGTGTTCAGACAAGTGTTTTTGGACAAGTATTTTCCTAAGGCAATGAGAAGGATGAAGCACACTGAACTGCTGTCTCTCAGGCAGGATAACATGACGGTGAATGAGTATATCGCAAAGTTCGGGCAGCTGATCGAGTACGCCAACTTCGATCGGAACATTTACGATGAAGAATGGCAGGTAGAGAAGTTCGAGAGCGGATTACATCCGGAAATTCGCAAGCTCATTCTGACGACGGCTAATCGTACACTTCCGGAACTCATCAACCAGAGTCGCCAGGCCGAAGGAATCATTAACGAGGCCAAGAACTTGAACAAGCCACCACCACAATTCCACGGAGGAAACCGAGCAGGCAGATTCTTCAGGGCGGCACCTGGTAGGGGTCGAGGCAGAGGTACGCCGTTGCAGGCGCGGCCTGGAAATTTTAAGAGGAACTTTACGGTGGGCCAATCGTCGACGGGACGTCAGGGTGCGACTGCTTGTGCTACGTGTGGAAAGAATCACTTTGGAGTCTGTCGCAAGAACAACAATGCATGCTTCAGATGCGGCCAGCAAGGTCACTTTGCTTACAAATGCCCCCAGAACGCTGACCAACAGCCTCCGCAAGCTCGAGTGTTCACATTGGATGCAAATGAAGCGCAGAAGTTTCCCAACCTGATAAAAGGTAATGTCACTCTGAATGGTCACCCAATTTCTGTTATCTTTGATTCTGGAGCGTCTGGTTCTTTTATGGCAAAGCATACTGCATTGAGAATAGGCATCACCCCAACCCCGTTACCTTATGAGTTACACATCAGCACACCTACGGGAGGATCGTGCACAGCCTCAGAGATCTGCAGAGGTGTTACCTTGCAGTATGAAGGGAACACGTATACAGTTAACTTGGTGGTCCTGCCGGTATTCAACTTCGATGTGATTATCGGTATGGACTGGCTGACGGAAAACGGGATAACATTGGACTGTCGAGCGGGGAAAGTCATTGTTCCTGCAAAGGATGGTAATTTTCAACCTTTCTCTCTCATTTCCTTATTGCAAGTTAGAAAAGAGCTCCGCAAGGGAGCAGCAGGGTATCTTTTGTCGATCGAGGCTGAGACCTCGATTGACAATCAAATTCAGGATGTACCGGTAGTTAGAGAATTCGAGGAGGTATTCCCGGATGAAATACCTCGATTGCCTCCTCATAGGGAAATAGAATTTTCGATCGAACTTGTTCCTGGAGTCGGACCAATCTCTATTGCCCCGTATCGCATGGCACCGTTGGAACTTCGCGAGTTGAAGAAGCAGATAGAAGAGCTTTTGGCAAAGGAATTCATCAGACCGAGTACTTCTCCATGGGGTGCTCCAGCTATCTTGATTAAGAAGAAGGATGGAAGCTTACGTCTGTGTGTAGATTACCGCCAGCTGAACAAAGTCACGGTGAAGAATAAGTATCCGCTACCGAGGATCGACGATTTGATGGACCAGCTGAGAGGAGCCAGAGTCTTTTCCAAGATAGACTTACGATCGGGATACCATCAGATCCGGGTCAAACCGGAGGATATTCCGAAAACCGCTTTTAGGACTCGTTATGGGCACTATGAATATCAGGTGATCCCATTCGGACTTACGAATGCTCCAGCGGTATTCATGGACTACATGAACCGCATCTTCCGCCCGTTTCTTGATCAGTTCGTTATTGTGTTTATCGACGATATCCTGATTTACTCGGCTAATGAAGAGCTGCACGCGGAACATCTGAGGATTGTCTTGCAAGTCTTGAAGGAGAAGCAGTTGTACGCGAAATGGTCGAAGTGTGAGTTTTGGCTCAAAGAGGTCCAGTTTCTGGGCCATGTCATTTCATCAGAAGGTATCGCGGTGGACCCCAGCAAAGTCGAAGCTGTCATGAATTGGGAACGACCCAAGACGGTTACTGAAGTAAGAAGTTTCTTAGGTCTGGCTGGATACTATCGAAGGTTCATCCAGAATTTCTCTCAGATAGTGCAACCTCTCACCCGTCTCACTCGGAAGGACAAGCCTTTTGAGTGGACTGAAGCCTGTGAAGAATGTTTCCTGGAGCTAAAGAGCAGATTGACGAGTGCTCCCGTACTCACGATTCCGGATCCTACTCGAAAGTTCGAAGTTTACTGCGATGCGTCGCTGAAAGGACTTGGATGCGTGTTGATGCAGGACCGTATGGCAGTAGCTTACGCGTCTCGACAACTGAAGCCTCACGAAGAAAATTATCCTACGCACGACTTGGAGTTAGCAGCTATAGTGTTCGCACTTAAAATCTGGAGGCATCACTTGTATGGTTCGCAGTTTGACGTGTTCAGCGATCATAAGAGTTTAAAGTACCTGTTCGACCAGAAGGAGCTGAATATGCGGCAACGTCGGTGGATGGAATTTCTGAAGGACTACGATTTTGAACTGAAATACCACCCCGGAAAGGCGAACGTGGTAGCTGACGCCCTGAGCAGGAAGACTCTACACACTGCAACTCTGATGATGGAAGAATTGAAGTTGTTTGAGGCCTTTCGAGACTTGAACTTATCGGTAGACGAGAGAGGGAACAGCATAAGATTGGGAAATATAAAGGTGGAGAATGAATTGATCAGTAGAATTAAGGAGGCTCAGAAAGATGAAGAGTTAGTCCGTGATTTGGTTGGTAACCAAGATGTTGTAAAGGATGAGTTTGATGTTTGGAGATTTCAAGGACGGCTGGTTGTGCCGAATGAAGTGTTGAAGCAAGAAGTTTTACAGGAGGCTCACAAGGGTAAGTACGCAGTTCATCCTGGATCCACGAAGATGTACCATGATTTGAAGACCTCGTTTTGGTGGCCGGGTATGAAGCGTGATATTGCGGAGTATGTATCTCGGTGCTTAACTTGTCAGAAGGTGAAGTACGAACATCAGAAACCGTCGGGACTCCTTCAACCTTTGGAGATTCCCGAATGGAAGTGGGACAGTATTTCGATGGATTTTGTAGTTGGACTTCCTCGGACGCGAGAAGGATATGATTCTATCTGGGTGATTGTCGATCGTTTAACGAAGTCAGCTCATTTCTTGCGTGTTAGAACCACATATGATACAGAGAGGCTTGCTAGAATCTATCTGCAGGAGATTGTGAAGCTGCACGGAGTTCCTACGAGTATTGTCAGTGATCGTGATCCCAAGTTTACATCTAAGTTTTGGGAATCCTTTCAAAGAGCATTAGGGACCCAACTGAGGTTGAGTACTGCTTATCATCCGCAGACCGATGGACAGACGGAACGCACCATTCAAGCCTTAGAGGACATGTTGCGAGCATGTGTTTTGGAGTTAGGAGGCAGCTGGGATAGTTATCTTTCTTTGATTGAGTTCGCTTACAACAACAGTTACCACTCCAGCATTCAGATGGCACCGTATGAAGCTTTGTATGGGAGAAAGTGCAGATCCCCTTTATGTTGGACGGAAGTGGGTGAGCGAAGTATGTTAGGACCCGATCTAATTCAAGAAACATCCGAACAAGTAAAGAAGATTCGGGAGAATATGCAGAGGGCTCAGGCCAGACAGAAGAGTTATTACGACAAGCGTCATAAGCCTCTATCTTTCGAAGTCGGAGACCATGTGTTTTTGAGAATCACTCCTACATCGGGACTCGGAAGGAGAATGGGAGTAAAGAAGTTAAGTCCACGGTACTTAGGACCGTATCTGATTATGGACCGGATTGGAGAGTCTGCATACCGGTTGGCCTTACCACCCAATCTGTCAGGAATTCACAATGTATTTCATGTGTCGCAGCTACGGAGGTATCTCTCTGATCCATCTCACGTGTTACATCCAGAAGAAGTGGAACTTAAGGAAGATCTGACGTATCAAGTGCAACCGTTCCAAATTCTTGAAAGATCCGTCAAACGACTCCGTTCTAAAGAGATTCCGTTGGTGAAGGTATTATGGAACAACAGATCGGCAGCTGAAGCCACTTGGGAACGCGAGGACGACGTTCAGAAACGCTATCCAGAACTGTTTAGCTCTTAAGTAAGTTTAATTTTGCGGTCAAAATTCCTATTTGGTGGGGAGAGTGTAACATCCCGCATAATTAGTAGAATACCTTAGTACTAAATGCTATATGTACATGTGTAGAATTCGGATGTATGGTTTATGTGTTATGTGTTATGGCTTGTGAATTGTTTGATTTTTATTCCTTGGATAAGACTAAGGTAATTAATTAAATTAAATCATAGGAGGGTGTATATGTAGGCATATGAACTTATTAAAATCATGTGAGTAATGTGAGTATGTGTTAGAAGGCATTAGTGTTTGGATGTGGGCTAGTGTGTGTGTGGACTTGTTGCTTTTGGACTTGTGTGAATGGATCCTTTGTGTGTGTGGGGCCAATGGCCCAAGGATGGCTCTTGGATCAAGCCAATTCAGCCCAAAATTGTAACCATTCTTATTTCCCCTAAGCCTTGCCCATTTAGGGTGACTTGTGCATCAAGGAACAACCACTTGGCTAGATGTTTTCCCCTCATTTTATGCGCACAAAGGAGAGTAATTAGGACCTTGTAAATCTGCCATTTTCCCTTGTTAAAACCGCCACCTCACCTTGCTTAAGCATAGCTTGATTTAAACCTCATTGCATGGTAGACACTTGGACATTTTAGCATGATTTTAGGCTGCATATTTCCCCATTTTGGCGCACATGGGAAGGGTTTTGATGCAGATTTTTTTTATGACAAAACACTGCCTAACTTGTTGACTTGGTTAACCACTTACACTCTCCATCATGAGACTGCATTGTGCAGATTTTTGGCAAGCTTTTGCAGCCCATCATGAGTCAAACCTTCTCCTCCTTCCACATGCATCATAAGTGAGATTTTGGGACTGCATTTGCATCATTTGTGCGCAAGAGGACAGCTCCAAAGATCTGAATCCTTGGCTGCCACAAAGCTCTCTTGCTTGTGGACTTAGTGAACCTCCCTCACACCTCACTTTGTGCACATGGTTTAGCCTTCTATGCAGAAATTTTCTGACTTAGGACAGCCCAAAAATGAGTGCTTGGACTGTCACAAATCTGCACCCACTTGCACCTCTTTTCCTCTCATGATTTGCGCACCAAGGACTGCATAAGTGCAGATTTTTGGGCTGCCACATGGTTAGTTTACTTGTTGACTTAGCTAAGCTCTTGCATGTGCACTTGACACTTCCTTCCCACTCCATTCTTGCGCATAATCATGGTCATTTGTGCAGAAATTTCTCTGCCTTGGACTGCCCCAAATCTGATCAAATCACCCCTCACTCTTTGCATGTAAGTAGAGTAATTTAGAAGCCAACACCTTGCTTGTTTCAGCCTTTTATGCAGCCCCATCATCTCATAGAAATCTGAACATTTCATGATAGTTAATCATAGCTTTGTTCCCTCACTTTCTCTATATATTATGCGCATGGTGAGGGGGCTGCCTTCATGTGCAAGTGCAGCCAACTCCTCTCCAACTTCTCTTCCAAAACCGAACCTCAAGTCTCCCTAAACCGTAGCCTTGTCCCAAGCAAAGAGTAAGCTTTCCTCCTCACTTCCACCTCACTGTTCAGTCTTGATCCCTCACTTTTGGTGGCTGTCCAAGTGGTTCCTCCTCACCTTGTTGCGCATAGATCACCATAGGAAGTAAGGACTTGTTGTGTAGAGAAGCTTGAAGGTGGTGTGTGACTTTGAAGGGTGTGCTACAAGAGGTAGGCTTTAAACTTTGAACTCCTTCTTTGTGTAGCCATGTATGTATGCTTAAATGACTCCTTGAGTATGTGTTGTTTTGGGATTCAAGTATGAGCATGGTAAAAATTAGAATGGTGGAGCTATTGCATGGTGAATTGTATGCATAAAAATGCTTAAGATTATATGCCACTGTTTGTATGATTAGGCCACTGTTTTAAAGAGAAATGTGCCACCGTTTCCTTATGCAAATGCCACTGTTTTGAAGATGTATGCCACTGTTTCGGTTCATCAAAATCACCATTAATGCCACTGTTTTATGTGCACAAAATGCCACTGTTTCTGTGCACATTTTAATGCCACTGTTTCTGTGCACAAATGCCACTGTTTTATGTGCACAAATGCCACTGTTTTATGTGCACAAATGCCACTGTTTTATGTGCACAAATGCCACTGTTTTATGTGCACAAATGCCACTGTTTTATGTGCACAAAAGCCACTGTTTCTGCACTTAAAAGCCACTGTTTCTGCACATTTTAAGCCACTGTTTCTGCCATTTTAAGCCACTGTTTCTGCACATTTTAAGCCACTGTTTCTGCACATATATGTCACTGTTTTAGTGCCCCTTAAGCCACTGTTTTAGCCATGTAATGCCACTGTTTCCATGCTTAAAATGCCACTGTTTTAGTCATGAAATGCCACTGTTTCCATGCTTAAAATGCCACTGTTTTTATGCATAAAAGGCCACTGTTTTAAGTCATCTGTGCCACTGTCTTAGCCATCATATGCCACTGCCACTGTTTTAACATAAAAATGCCATCAAATGCCACTGTTTTGTGCATAAAACTGGTTTTAAAAATGCCACTGTTTTAGCCACTGTGTCCATGTTTAAAACCACTGTTTTGGCTGCTGTAAATGCCACTGTTTTACACTGTTTTGGCTCAAAGGCCACTGTTTGTATGTATAAAATGCTCACTGTTTTGCTGCTGTATGTTCACTGTTTTGGCTGCTGTAAACACTGCTGTATGCTCACTGTTTTGCTGCTGTATGCTCACTGTTTTGCTGCTGTATGTTCACTGTTTTGGCTGCTGTAAACACTGCTGTATGCTCACTGTTTTGCTGCTGTATGTCCACTGTTTTGCTGCTGTATGCTCACTGTTTTGCTGCTTTATGCTCACTGTTTTGCTGCCATAAATAGCCACTGTAAATGATTAGTTTTAATTGATTTAGGTGCGCTTAAGAAGTGAGAATATTTCGCTGCCGTTGGTAATTTTTAAGAAAAGCTAAGGTAAGTGTCAGGCGATGATGCCTAATGTAACTATTGACTACTG